>JAIUZE010009672.1:0-62568 GCA_022085475.1 Heliosperma pusillum | reverse complement strand
ATAAGACTAAAACACACAATTACATGCATATGATATATTAATTAAAGCACATTATTAAGTAAATACTTATCATTGTAGAAACTATAAAATAGGTCCAACAAATTCCCCCTTTTGGATGATGAAAAGTCTCTTATTATTTCTCTTATGATTGTGACTAAGTATAGTTCCCCCTCAACAAAATAGTACCACAGTTATAGTAACGTTGATCGCAAGAACATAACAACATAGCCAAAGTTATAACTTGAAAGACTTTAAGAGATAACATGTTTTTACAAGGAGCACGTTTAAGCAAAGATTCAAATCATATCATTTCTTCCCCCTCTTGACATCATTGAAAAGACAAGAACAAAGATATAAAATGACTAGAATAACATGCTCCAAGGCAAGAAATAGATACGCAAAATACGCAATACTTAACGATTTATATCAAACAAAATCAAGTACTAAATGTCAATTAAACTACAAACCACAAATAAGCGAGTTAAGTGCCAATGGGCCGAATAGAAAGTAAGCCAAAATGGTCCGAATGGACAATATGATAAGTAGTTTATGGACAACCAAATCAAGACGATAAATATCAAGGCATATTGGGTTGACGAGGGATAGTGAGGTCGATATAGCTGGGTCGGGTACGGTACTCAATGGTGTCAAGGCCATCAAAGCACTTCTTCACATAATTAGCTTGTGCAGTGAGGCATGAATCAAAGTTCCGAAGTTTCATGGATAAAGCATCCGTCGTATCATAGATAGTGTGCATTCCATCTCGCATTTCCGCACCACTCTTCACCAATGCACCTTTTTGGCTAACCAAGAATTGCATCTGATCCCATTCCCTAAATAGTTCTTGCCTAATGATCGTGCTTGTCGCGAGCCCGATACAAAGATAAATTAGCCAGACTGGGCTAATAACAAATTAATGTAATTAGGGAAGTAGGGGTCGATACTCAGGGAGATGGTGTTTCCTATAGAATGTGAAATGTCTCGCAATTTGGTGTTATCTAACGAATATCTGTGTTTTGGGATTATGATGTCTAAACTAACAAAAAGCATAAATGAAAACAAAATAAAAGCAATTGAAGATGAAAGCAATAAAGCAAATGATTAATTAACAATAATGAAAAGTATCTAGGGAAGTAGGTTCACACATGTAGATTAACATATTGATGCAATTGGGTATGGAACATGCAAATAATTCATTGTGAGTTCGTAAGAATGATGTGTTCATTACAATCATAGATCAGATGGTCTAGCAGGCTTTTAGGCAATTTACTAGGTCTTAATCCACCATGTCATGCTTTGTCTATTCAATTCACGTATCTCTACCTTGGAAAAGAATTCCATTTTAGTCAATGATGTTCGGCCAGAAATCGTTAACTATCGTTATAGTCCAAATATGCATAGACACAATGTTTTAAAAGCACAATTTGTTTTATCCAATTAACATCTTTTAATCAATCTAACATGGCTACCCTACACCCTAGAAAGGTGACTACTTACTCATGGCGATGTCTAAATCTATGATGATATTAACAATGAAAACTAGGATAGACATGTTTAGTTGATTTTGACAATATTTTAAGACTTTCTCTGTGGCGATAATAACGACGCTAAATTGACAATCTAGGAAATGAAACGACGATTATAACGGTACTAAAAAGAATCTAAAATAACATGGATAGAAAATAACAATCAAATGGAAAACAATAAGGACATTAAACAAAGGATAAAGTAGGAATACCTAGGTGACGATGAACAACGAAAGCGATAACAATAATAGAAATCCCTTGCATAGAATAATCGTTCCTTGAATTACAACACTTGAACCCAAAAAAGTAGATTACAAAGATTGAAATTCTTATTGATCTAAGCTAAAGTTTTGATGTAGATAGGACAGAAATAAACTAAGAACTAAAGAAGAAGAAAATGAGAGAAGGGAGGCTAGTTCTCCCTCCTCTTAATCTAAGGAGAAGTTTAAGAAGAGAAGAGATTATTGTAAAGAGGATGTGAGATGTGTTGAGAAGAGTGGCTGGAGCATCCTTTATATAGCATTAGGGTTTCGTGGGGAAGAGGTCGAGCATTGAACATATATGACAAAAGAAGGAAGTTGAAGCAATTTGCTCGAAGCAGCAGGGATACCCGATCGGGTACACACCAACCCGATCGGGTAAGTTGTCATCTAGAAGCTTTGACTCTCGTTTCATCTCCCTTTGCTTATGACTTGACTTCCATCATCCCCTTTGACCTCTTGAGTCGGGTTTGTTGATAGTGTTTGATGTAAAACGATGAATTCTTCGCATAACTGATTGATCTTCTGACAATTGCGACATCGTCTTTACTTCTTCTTTCTTTTGAATTAGTGAACCTTCTTGAAATGCCTTTCACATGGTCAAGCTTGATTCTCAAATCGTCGGGTTCTAGGCAAATGCTCGGGAATATAGAAAAAGGGCGTAGAAACGTCACTTTCCCTACAAAACATGTTAGAACATATGAATTCGCCTAGAAGACGATATTAGCTCATAAAACGGCTTAACAAAGCACAAATGACATACAAAATCGAGCTAAATTGGGGATTAAAATCATACAAATATTCACTTATCACCTAACATTGACCACATTCCTCTCAATATTAGCAAGACTACCATCAACCTCCGTCATCCAAGCCTTGAAGTCACCACTCACAACCGACCCACCATGGTCACAATTTGAGCTTGGACTCCCCAATGCCACGGTGTTTACCACCTTATCAAAAACCGCATCGATTTTCTTATCTTGCGCATCAAGGGGCTTCATAAACTTCCCCAAAAACATATCCAATTTGGTTTCGAGAACCGAAAAATCAACAATATTCGGTTTAAGATCAACCGAACCCGCTTTGGATTGAAAAACCAATTCCGGACCCACGACCACCATCTTCATAAATTTCACGTAAGTATCATTCATTTTATCCTTAAGATTGACCCCATAGCTAGACGGATCAACAACCCTCTTCTCTTCCAAGATCCGAGACACCCACATTCCATAAGGAAGGTCCAAGGTGGTATATACCTTGTCCTCCATCATGGAAAAACTAGTCTGAAAAATTCAAGCAAAAACGAGAAAAGCTTGATTGACACGTTCACCCTCAAGCTAGTTTTTAACCACCATCATCTCATATCAACTGATTTTATCCCAACCACCCCGACGCGGGACCACTGTATTCCATAAAAAAGTCAAGAAAGATTTCAGTTTAGGAGATGAATTGCCCGCCAACACACAACTAGACAAGGTTGCATTCACATCAAAATATTTCTTCACAGCCACCTTAGCCGTGTCAGATAACTCCTCCCATGCCGTACTGGGATTTATTTCGGCCCCATCATCAGGAACCGAAAACAGAGTAGAAAAGTCATGAATGGAGATAAATATCTCACACCATTGACTGTAGCGTGAAAGACTCCGGATTTTAAAGAAACAAAAGCGTAAAATTGGATTACCTGAATCGATATATCGGACCCGAGAACCAAACAATGGTCTCCCACTCTTGGAATTTCAAGAAATCTGTGAAAAACTTCAGAGCGGAGTATTTGTCGCATCACGCTTTCAGAAAACTTCTCCCACCATGAATTGTATACTTAGCAACCCGATTAATTAATTTTCATTCCTCCTTTGTTAGTCTCATTTTATCAAGCCCGGATGCCGTAGCTTGCGGCAAAAATTCACGAAATAGAGGCCTATTCGCACCATCTGTTACCGAGCCCTCTTCACGTTTTTCTGACCCGGAAGCGACCTCATTCTTTCCCAAGTTGAGCCTTCGCCTTTTTGTTCCTTCAAGAACCGAACCCGACTCGGTTTGGATCAAATAGGGTGATTTTTTGTTGGGTTGTGGTGAAGGATTAGTAGACATTCAAGGTGTTGTTGTTTTGGAGTTTGGGGTGTTGGTGTTTTTAGGTGTGGACCGAGTGGAAGCCATGGATGTGTGAGCTTTTGTTTTTTTTTCCCGTGTAAAAGAAGGAAGATGGTGATGCTGGTGATGTGTGTTGATGGTGATGTTGATAGGTAATTATGAGAGGTAGTGTTGGGCTTTGTTCTTTTGTAGCTACCTACACGTGAGCCGTCCTCTACTTCCTCTTTTTCCTTTTTTTTTTTTATGAATTTGGGTAGGATAGAAAAGAAATCTAGGGTAAATATAGGAGAGATATGGTAAACATAGGATTAGGTAAATAAAAAGATATGGTAGAATATTATGGTTAGGAATTTCGGTCAACATCAAGTTCAAAGGTAGGAATTTTAGTCAATTTTGGAAAGTGAATAAGATAGATTTTTGGCAAATATATGGTCCATATTTCAATATTCATAAAATACTTAATATGCAAGATATTCACGTAAAATATATAATATTAAACACACATATACTAGCAATAGAATTTACGGACACAGTCATACAATCTCGTCTTATTCTAACCAGTCATGCAGGTTCGTAAAATAGATATAACGAAATTAGTTGCTATAGATTAAATGTAACACCCGGAAATGTACCCTATTTTTCTAGTGAAAATATTTTACGGATACTTTTCAGCAAATTTAAGTTTTAATATAGAATTTAATTTTCCGAGTCGAATTTAGAATTTCCGAGTTCGTATTTGGAATTTCCGCGAGATTCCATGAGAATCCCGTCTTAAGGCGACTTTGACTTTTGTTGACTTTTTCCCATAAATATCTCATACTCTCCTAACCTAATTCATTCTCACAATTCAACTCTTTCTTCTTTACTAGAAAACCCCATCAAAACATTGCCTCCATTTTCATCCAACATTAGATTCGTCATAGTTCATTCATTTCTTGCTCAAATTCACGTAAGTTCGTCTTATTCTTCCCCTCTTATCTTCCTCTATCCGTATTGGTAATAAAATTACCGTCTTTCTCGCTTTTTAAATTATCCGTCTTTCTCAAGGTAAATGATATTCATCTTTTATTATCTAATTGTATGTAGGTGGAGACTAGGAAGGTTTAGAATCGATTAAAGACGCGTAAAGGTAACAGTGAAGGGTTACTCGATATCATTTACGTGTTTTATATGATTTCTATGTTAGAATTCGTATTTATAATATGATTAGTAAGCTTAGGAATTTAGTTATTGTTGATGATTGTTGTTAGTTGATGATTGTTGATGATGATTATTGATTGTTGATAGTTGATAGAAGTTAAATATGAGGATTGAAAATGATTGAACTTGTGTATGTTGTTCTCGGGTAGGATGTAGTCCTGGCCGAAGGACCGGCTGCCGGTTCAGTGGCCGGCTGGGAATTCACTGCACCGACCCTTTTTCGTAGAATGATCATATCTCCTTTGTTACTTGCTTGTTTTGGGCTTGTGACCTATCGTTAGAACCGTAAGAGGATAAGCTATCACCTCGACTTGGAATTTCTGCATTTGCATATCTAGAACTCTAGTTATGACAGTTTGAAGTGGACCCTTGTTTTAGTTAGTTTCCAAACTTGTTGTTTTGGAGAGGTATCTATGTTTCTTATTTATTATGCTTCATAAACTTGTTCTAAAGCTTATGTATCATGTATTGATTCATTTTTATCGTAGTTAAGTTTATATAATTCGCTATTCACATGTTTTGTGATGGTTTTTGGTATGTCCTACTTTGAGTCGGTTTTTACATATATTATGAATTAAGCACTAATGATTTTGTGCTATGAACTCTCATTTCCCGGCTACACCCTTATACTCGTTAGACTGGAATGTCGGAGCGATGGGGTGTATCCTTGATGCTTGTATGCATGTTTAGTAGGGATATGACGACGTTGTTAGAAGGCGAACGCAATGCGTTGATCGACCCGACCGTCAAATGTTGTATAACTGCGAGGTGGTGTTATTGCATGTAGCGTACTAGCTTGACTTTTGACAATAGATCTCTTTCCGCCTATTTCGTGTGGTTTAGCCGAATTTGGGGTACTCAGCGTCTATGATTGACCGAGTCTTGGATGTGGAACGTCTTACCACATGTCGAATCAGAACACGTCTTATTCCGAGAGTCGGGCCAGGTTTAGACTAGGACCGTATTATTATCGTCGTCCTACCGAGAGGATTAGAGTCTTGTGTGTACGAAACGTCTTATCGTACACGATTCCGGGAAACGTCTTATCCCGTGAACTTGTTTGTCTAGGTCATGAGTATACAAAACGTCTTATCGTATACGGTTCCGGGAAATGTCTTATCCCGTGAGCTTCCATTGGCTTGTCTTGCTATTGTACATGATGCTAGTGCGTTTCATTTACCGTGAGAGATGTCGTCAATGTATTGGTATGTTTGAATGGATGATAACATGATGGATTTATTCATGGTCATTGCATGACTTGGCATGGTTTGTTTGTCGAGTCTCAATCTTATCAAACTTAAACCGCTAACGGTGAGATGCAAGCCCTAGTGAGCGTATTCGGTTGCCTAAGAGTGTCTTCCCCGAGTCTTTGTATAACATGATGGATTCGGACTTGTACCTCTTATGCTCTTATCATTATATATTGAATTGCCTATCTATTTTTATCGTATTTCACATGTATATCTATATATGCATGCTTATCTTTTTTATTTCCTTTTATGTACGTTTAATGTGATATGGCTGGGAGAACCCGGAGTTACTCCCCACTGATTGTGGCGTTCATGTTTTTCATGAATGAACAGGTTGCTTGCATGGATGGCTTTTTGCTTGACATTTTGGGTTCAGGTGTGAGCTAGCGGGCGTTGTCCCTGGATTAAAACACCTCTAGACGATTTTAGCTTGTTTGTTAAACACTTTTACTTGTTAACTTTTTGGAGAGACTTCGTCTCTTGATGTAGTATAATTCGTACTTTAGTTTGTAATATTTGACACTATCTTGCATGTATAATTTTTTTTTTTTAAAATACCGTATTTCCGACTAGACGGGGTAATTTCATCTTGACCAGCTATGATAGATGGGGTAATTTCGACTAGACGGGGTAATTTCATCATGCTTGTATGTTTTATATTTCCGCATTCGCGAGGGTTGTCACATTAAACCAATTTCCAACCGCAAAATCTCAAAAAGTCTTCTAGCTACGCCTTTGTTAAAATGTCAGCCCATTGATTTTCAGTACTACAAAATTCTAGTTTAATGTTGCCCTTTTCTACATGGTCGCGTAAGAAATGCTATCTAATGTCTATATGTTTAGTACGAGAATGTTGAGCTGGGTTCTTAGAAATAATAATAGCACTCGTATTATCACAAAATATAGGCATACAACCAACATTTACACCATAATCATATAGTTGTTGCTTTAACCAAAGTAACTGAGAACATACCAGTCCTGCAGCTATATATTCGGCTTCCGCAGTAGACAACGCAACTGATTTTCGCTTCTTTGAGCCCCACGTTATAATGCATGGTTCAACAAACGTAGCGAATCTAGAGGTACTTTTTCTATCTAAAGAACATCCTGCATAATCTGCATCTGAATATCCTACTAGATCAAAATTACACTCAAGTAGATACCATAAGTATAAATTAGATGTACCAATTAAATATCTCAAGATATGTTTAACTGCAATCATATGTGACTCTTTAGGACACGATTGAAATCAAGCACAAACACATACACCAAACATAATGTCAGGTCTACTCACAATTAAATATAATAAAGAACCAATCGTACCTCGATATGTAGTCTCATCGACACACTTACCATTTTCATCTAAGGTTAAATTTTTATCAGCTACCATAAGTGTGTCCATTGGATGAGCGTTCTCCATACCAAATTTCCTGATTAGCTCCTTGACATATTTCTGTTGGGGGATCATTATACCGTCTTAAGTTTGTTGAATTTGAAATCCTATGAAGAATTTCAATTCTCCCATCATGCTCATTTCAAACTCTGAGGTCATTAGATCTGAAAAATACTTGCACAATTTATCGTTAGTAGAACCAAAAATAATATCGTCTACATAAATTTGAGCAACAAGTAAACCAGAACCCTCAGAATTTAGAAATAGGTTTTTGTCGACAGATCCTCTTTTAAAATTGTTTTGTAATAGAAACTTGGAGAATCTGTCGTACCATGCCCTAGGAGCTTGTTTCAAACCATATAAAGCTTTATCAAGCTTAAAAACATGGTTTTGAAACTTGCTATTTTAAAATCCGGGAGGTTTTTCAACGAAAACCTCTTCTTTCAAATAACCGTTAAGAAATGCAGTCTTAACGTCCATTTGGTACAGTTTCATTTCTTTATGAGCTGCGAAGGCGATAAGTAGACGAATAGCCTCAAGTCTTGCTACAGGTGCAAACGTCTCGTAATAGTCAGTTCCTTTCTGTTGATTATATCCTTGAATGACCAATCACGCCTTATTGTGAACTATAGCTCCTGTATCGTTCAACTTATTTTTGAATACCCATCGAGTACCAATGACAGTTCGATTTTTTGGTCGTGGCACTAGGTGCTAAACTTTATTACGTTCGAACTGTTGAAGCTCTTCTTGCATTGCCAAAATCCAGTCGGATTCTGCAACTGCTTCTTTGATGTTGGTAGGTTCTATAGTAGACAGAAAGGAGTAGAATGAACAGAAGTTATTTAACGTTCATCTTGTTTGAATTCCCTTATTCAAACTCCCTAGGACACTTTCCATAGGATGAGAACTCTTATATTTCCATTTCTTAGAGTTCTTAGGCTCATCATCTTCTGATAAATTCTCACTTTCCTCAAATGATTCAGAGTCAAGATTGGTTCCCCCTGAGGTTGACTCCGGGGTTGTAGCTGAAGTTGATACAACTTTAGTTACATTATCTTGATCTGGGTCCAAACTCATAGCATCATCAGTTATAACTTTGGTTTCCTTATTCTTGTTTTGAGAGGAGACATTCGTATCATCAACAATTATCTCAGTTCTCTTTTCAAGATCATTTGCGGATTTATCAAATTCATCATTGATTTCTTCAATAACTTCTTATCGATTTATGGTAAATCATCCCTTGTAAGGCGAAAGTCGGGATCATTCATGTCTTCTTCTTCATTCTGTTCAACTTGTTCAGGCACATTATCTTCATCAAATAAAACATTAGCACTTTCTTCTATGCAAAAAGTTCTTTTGTTAAAAACTTTATAAGCTTTACTATGATTAGAGTAACCAACAAACATAGCTTCGTCACTTCGTGGATCAAATTTGCTTAAATTACTTTTTCCATTATTATGGACAAAACATTTACTACCGAAGCAACGGAGATGAGCTATATTGGGTTTTCTCCCTCTTAAAAGTTCATATGGTGTCTTTTTTAGAATTGGTCTAATCATAGCTCTATTGTGCACGTTGTTGAAAAGATCGGTATATTTCGTCATTAATATACGGATTATAACGAAACTATAGTATATGAATTACGAGTCATAAATGAATTGCATAATATAAAATTATAGGAATTTAGAATTAACCTTTGGTCCTAGCAAATTTGGCCTATGAACAATATCGAAATCGATATTCTCCTAATTGTTGCACCCAAGATGCTCCGAGATATGCCTTGCTTGTGCTAGAATGTTTGGAGAAAAGTTACTGCTAATTTTTATTTTTGTGTGATGATGAATGAAAGAGAGAATTCAAGAGAAAAAACTTGTTCCTCTTGCTCTATCACGGCCGTTCCAGTAGGGTAGTAGAAGGAGGAGTCTCTCCTCTTTTTCCTACTCTTGTTATTAGGGTTTTGACCTAGTTATCATAAGAGAATAATGAGAGATTTTTTTTCCCTTATTTTTATCTCCTATTAACCGAAAAATCAAGAGAAGAAAAGACTATTTTTTTCTTTCTTTTTTCGGTTATATTAGCATGTAATATAATATATACGTCAACTATAAATATCCGTATATTTATAATTTGCTAATTAAATATAACATATTATGTTTAATTACGAATTAAAATTTTAATTCGTTTAAGCTTATATTATATACATTGATTAAATATAACGGTTTATATTCAATTACGAATTACATTTAATTCGTCTCAGCTAATATTATTTAATCGTTATTAAATAATCGTATCATCATTACATTGACTAACCTTTTAGTCATATACATCGACTAACCTTTTAGTCATATAATAAGGCATCAATATGATTATATTATTCATATAATCACATCTCTCAGACACATCCTTTAGGTGTGACTTTTAGGGACCAGTTGATCACCGCCATTAAAATGACAATAACGTCAAACTCCTAGCAAGCCAACCATTATCAATAAACGTTAGTCAACTGATAAGAATACAAAGTATACCTTGTGAACCTGTAAGAGATTTATTCATGTTATCACACTAACTGTGGAGGACACTAGCTCGAATAATCTCCCACTTGTCCTTACAAGTGTATGTGCGATAACCCGATTCTCATATCCATAAATTTCTCCCACTCAATGTAAAACAATTTTAAAAGTCCGTATTTACAAAGGTCGCATTTTACAAGCAATCAGTATCAAAAGTGGTTTTCCCGACTAGAGAGTAACTTAACTGATAAACGAATCATTATTCGAGCATGGCCATGCATTTAGGTTACAACTCCTCGAGTGGCCCTAAGAAATAACATAACCTGATAAAGGTTGGATATTTTCCTCAACTCGAATCCTGCAGATACAAGCATAGTATGAAATGACCCAGTAAAAATCTACTTAGCCTCCTGTTACGGTCGACCATGAGAAAGAAACCAAAGTCACCCAAAAACTGCCTTAATCTCAAGAGACAGTCGATAGTCAAAAGAATCGACTCTTAGGAACACTATGGACGTCCTATCCACGACCTGGCACCGAATGTTCTGAAACATTTAGGACTCCATAACGTTGTCACGTTGTCCTACGAGGTATCTTTATAACTCGTATCTGTGATCGAGCAGTCAACCGTTTGACCTATGGCTAGTTGAACCCACCATCAATCAACTTCACAGTATAATGGCCAGAGTTATCAGCTCATGTAGGCGATTACGGACCAAAACAATTATAATGTAATTCAGTTCACTTTGTGGCGTTCAATGTTGTCGTACAATCCACATGAAAAACAAAATATGAAACAATACGATGATGTTATAAATAGTGCATGAAAAAGATACATTTATTTAATTCACATAAAACAGCTATTACAACTCAGGAACACGTTTAATTCCCATGGAAATAACGTGCCCTTCATGCTTATCATATTTTAACGGTTTAGTGAGAGGGTCCGCGATGTTGTCATCCGAAGCAATCTTGTCAATCACTATCTACTTTTGCTCCACGAAATCTCGGATCACGTGAGCCTTCCGAAGTACATGTCTAGACTTGTTGCTGGGCTTAGGCTCCTTAGCCTGGATGATGGCACATCTATTATCACAATAGATGGTGATAGGGTCATTCGAACTACGAACTAAGGTTAGTCCTTGTAAGAACTGACGCATCCATATAGCTTCCTTTGCAGCTTCTGAAGCGGCATAGTACTCGGACTCAGTTGTAGAATCTGCTATAAGACTCTGTTTGGAGCTTTTCCGACTGACCGCAGCGCCATTAAGAGTAAAGACGAATCCAGACTGATATTTCGAGTCATCTCGATCTGTTGGGAAGCTAGCATCTGCGTAACTAATTGCGCATAGCTCAGTGTCTCCTCCATAAGTCAATACCCAATCCTTAGTCCTTCGTAAGTACTTAAGGATGTTTTTGACAGCCATCCAGTGTGTTTCACCTGGATTACCTTGGTACCGACTCGTCATACTCAATGCATATGCCACGTCTGGACGTGTGCATATCATGGCATACATGATCTACCCTATAGCTTATGCATAAGGAACAGGAGTCATGCGCTCGACCTCTTCCGATGTCTTGGGTGCCTGAGCTTTACTCAAATGCATCCCAGAAATCATTGGAAGGTTCCCCTTCTTGGAGTTGGTCATGCTGAACCTCTCAAGAATCTTATCTATATAAGACTCCTGACTGAGTGATAACATCCGTCGTGATCTATCTCAATAGATACGGATCCCCAATATGCGTTGTGCCTCACCCAGATCTTTCATCTGGAAATGGTTCTTTAACCATACTTTTACCGAAGATAAGAGAGGGATGTCATTCCCAATCAAGAGTATGTCATCAACATACAATATTAAGAAGACAATCGTACTCCCACTCGACTTGACATAAAAGCATGGTTCCTCGACCGATCGAGTGAAACCATTCTCTTTTATCACCTGGTCAAAACGATGATTCCAACTCCGAGAAGCTTGCTTAAGTCCATAAATGGAACGCTTAAGCTTGCAAACTTTCTTAGGATTTTTAGAATCAATGAAACCTTCGGGTTGTACCATGTACAATTCCTCCTCCAAATAACCATTTAAGAAGGCGGTTTTCACATCCATCTGCCAAATTTCATAGTCATGAAAAGCGGCAATCGCTAAGATTATCCGAATGGAACGGAGCATAACTACGGGTGCAAAAATTTAATCATAATGCAATCCTTGCACTTGAGTGAAACCTTTTGCCACTAGTCGTGCCTTTTAGGTGTCTGGTTGTCCTTCTACGGAATGCTTTATCTTATAAAGCCATTTGCACTGAAGAGGCCGTACCTTATCAGGCAAATCAACAAGATCCCATACGTCATTCTCATACATGGAGTCCATCTCGGATTGCATGGCTTCAAGCCATAGCTTAGAGTCGGAACAGGTCATGGCACCTTTATAGGTGGCGGGTTCGTTACTCTCTAGGAGTAAAACATTATCTCTCTCATTCTCTTCGACCATACCAATGTATCTGTCTGGAGGAATGAAGACTCTACCCGACCTCCTAGGTTCCATAGGCATGTTAACCGTAGCAGAAGTTGAAGGAACCTCTTCCTCCATTGCTGGCTCGGTTGTTGGTTCTTGAATCTCCGACAGATCGAAGGTTCCATTACTTGACTTATTCTCGAGAAACTCTTTCTCTAAGAACTTCGCACTAGCCGCAACAAAAACTCGATGTTTGGTAGGCGAATAAAAGTAATGACCTAACATTCCTTTTGGATAACCAATAAAGTATGTCATGACCGATCGCGGGCAGAGCTTATCCTCGTGTCTCCACTTGACATAAGCCTCGCAGCCCCAAACCCGAATAAAGGACAAGTTAAGGACCGTTCCCTTCCATAACTCATATGGAGTCTTGTCTACAACTTTAGACGGACTTCGGTTAAGTATAAGAGCAGCTGACAAAAGAGCAAAACCCCATAGTGAATCAGGTATTACCGTGTGACTCATCATGGATCGAACCATATCAAGTAATGTTAGATTTCTCCGTTCGGACACACCATTTAATTGAGGTGTTCCAGGTGGAGTTAACTGTAATACTACACCACAGTCTTTAAGGTGTTGATCAAACTCATTTGAAAGATATTTGCCACCACGATCTGAACGAAGTGCTTTAATGTTTCTTCCCAGTTGGTTTTCAACCTTATTCTGGTATTCCTTGAACTTTTCAAAGGACTCACTTTTATGCTTCATTAAGTAGACATATCTGTATCTACTCAAATCATCCGTGAAAGTGATAAAATATCTATAGCCGTCTCTTGCGTTTATTGACATAGGTCCACATACATCAGTATGTATGAGTCCTAATAGGTCACTAGCGCGCATTCCAACACCTTTGAAGGAAATTCGAGTCATTTTACCGATAAGACATGATTCACACGTGCCAAATGATTCGTCATCAAATGGGGAGATAGTCCCATTGTCAATGAGCTTCTTTACACGTTTCTCATTTATGTGTCCCATACGGCAGTGCCATAGATAAGGGTGATCTTTGTCACCAACCTTTAATAAGATGACATACCAACAGGAGTGACGCGGCCTGCTTTTATGTCCTCACGGTACACAGGACAGTTCCTCCTCCAATGCCCAGTCTTGTGGCAATGGTGGCACTCCATGTTACTGTCCTTGCTCTTTGCCTTGCCTTGTGAGCCAGTGGTCTCACCAGGCCCACTCTTGCCGTTTCCTGACTTTTTAAACTTTGGCTTTCCTACAACTAGGTTGCCATGAGCCTTGCCCTTACCTTTGCCCTTGTTGGAAGTCATGAGAACATCTTGCTTCATGCTCCCACTCAATTTCATATCATTTTCGGTCTGTACGAGAAGTGAGTGTAGCTGATGAAGACTTTTCTTCATATCATTCATATAATAATTTGCCCTGAAAAGGGCAAAACCATCATGAAGTGAATGAAGCACACGGTCATTGACTATGCTCTCACTGATTTTGCAATCAAGTGCCTCCAGTTTCTCGACATTCTCAATCATATCAAGAATGTGTGGGCTAACCGGTTGGCCCTTCTGAAGTTTCGCCTCAAAGAAGCGACATGTATGCTCATAAGTAACGATCCTCGGTGCTTTTGAGAATTCGTTAGTGAGCGTGGTGAAAATCTTGTTTGCACCTTGGGCAATGAAGCGTCTTTGCAAATTGCTTTCCATTGCAAAGATGAGTACGTTCTTTATCGCACCCGCTTCCATAACGAAGTCACTATATTCAAGTGTCTCGTTAGCTCTCGCATTAGAGCCTGGGTTTGGCGGTATTGGCGCAGTCAAGTACTTGAGCTTACCGTCAGCAATGGCAGCATTCCGTAATGCCGCCTCCCAGTCCGCAAAGTTTGACCCGTCATTCTTCAGTCGCGTGGAATGATTCATGTGGTCCATAAAAGCTTTAAGCCAGGATTCGCGCGCGAGCCTGGCACTTGGCATAGGGATATCAGTACTTCCAGCCATTTGTTATATGCAGTATTAATATGAACGATTTCTACACTGAAAAAGGAGAAAAACATAATAAGCATACTCATCGATTTGAATTTAAGTCTAGTGCAAAATTTGTTTTAATGCAAAGACTCGAGCATTTATATAATTGACCTCCCTCAAGAATTATATAAATGATCCCAAGACTCAATTATCAGTAAATTGATAAACCAACCTCTTCGCTAATTCTACCTTTAGAACTCTTGGTCGATAAATTTCTGTAAATTCTATCTTTAGTCCATTATAATCACGAGAAACTCTTCGGACTATAATGTTGAGATAAAATAGGTCAACACACACTACTTACCCAACGTAGAAGGGGTCATATGGAGAGTAAGGTCCTATATGCCTACCGACGAAGAAGGGATTCATAGTAGTTTGGCCTATAAAGACTAGACTCAATTTTAGGTTTAGAGGAAGATCCCAACTATTTTATTTTAATTCAATTTTAAGTGAACTAATATCTAGCATGCGAGAATGAATAAACTAAAATGATGGCTTAAATTCGAGTGACATCTTTATGTCCATGATAACTAACATTCAAACTATATGAGTCAATTTTCATACATTTTAGTAGTAGGTGGTTTGGTTTAGGCGGAAAATGATGCACTAACTATCATGTGATGAAAAAGCAACAAGAACGGAAAAATACATAAAAATATTACAAAGTCCTAGTGTGGCCTATCTACCAAAATGAACAAAAAATACAACTTTGGAATCCAACCCATTTGGACTCGAGAAGCTTGTCTTGATGTTCCATCTTGGTCCATGTAGCGGGAGTGAGCAATCCGATCTCCATCTTTAGTCTTCTCAAAATACATTTAATAAATTACAAAATATAAACCTATTTACATTCTAATTTTAAAAAAAACATAATTTAATGAAAAATAAAATGGAGATTCGAGATCTCAAAATTACATCAAAGATCATGTTTCCATCATTACGAAAACATGATCAACTAATGCCACACTAGGTAATACAAATTACAACCGATTGCAAAAATACGTAAATTAAACCATTCAACCATTCATTAAACAAGATAAAATGCATCAACTATAAATTAATCATTCAATACATAATTCTTTAATTATGAAGAATAATTTATCCAAACCACCTTTTAAAATGATCAAAATTATGTGACAATTCCTTAATTTATCACAATAACCCCAACCAAACATAATCCAATTTTAATTCATATTCTTTAACATGAATTAATACAACATTATTTTAAACCTCTTTAAAATAATTGGGTATCCAACTATTGTGAACTTCTTCACAACAATAAATGAAACATTATCATTATAATTAATAAAAAAATTTCGATCAAAAATAAAAAAAACCGAAACTTTTTTTTCTTTAAAAAAAATTTGATGTTACTAATATTTTCAAGATCGGTACAAAATATCAACATCTAATCATTATTAAACATCGATACAAACTAGATGATTCAATTTAAAAATTTAAAATGAATATCTAAATCAATGAATACCGAAAATATATAGCGATGAACATACAAATCAATTTCCATTTACATTTTAATTTAATCCTTATTAAATCAAAACAACTACAAATTCATCATGTTATCGTCTTAACTATTTAAAACAACAATTATAATGAATCCAAATGGAAAAACAAGGCAATTTTTTTTTTTTTTTTTTTTATACGGATGAACTGTACAGACGAATTTTTTTTTTTTTCTCGGCAGAAATAAACAAAAAAAAAAAAATAATGATTCTAATCTTATATTTCATCAATTATGAAAACATATAAAATAATTTCGTAGCCCCTGACTCTGATACCACTTGTTGGAAATATCGGTATATTTCGTCATTAATATACGGATTATAACGAAACTATAGTATACGAATTACGAGTCATAAACGAATTGCATAATATAAAAATATAGGAATTTAGAATTAACCTTTGGTCCTAGTAAATTTGGCCTATGAACAATATCGAATTCGATATTCTCCTAATTGTTGCACCCAAGATGCTCCGAGATATGCCTTGCTTGTGCTAGAATTTTTGAAAAAAGTTACTGCTAATTTTTCATTTTGTGTGATGATGAATGATAGAGAGAATTCAAGAGAAAAAACTTGTTCCTCTTTCTCTATCACGGCCGTTCCACTAGGGTAGTAGAAGGAGGAGTCTCTCCTCTTTTTCCTACTCTTATTATTAGGGTTTTGACCTAGTTACCATAAGAGAATAATGGGAGATCTTTTTTTTCCCTTATTTTTATCTCCTATTAACCGAAAAATCAAGAGAAGAAAAGACAATTTTTTTCTTTCCTTTTTCGGTTATATTAGCATGTAATATAATATATACGTCAACTATAAATATCCGTATATTTATAATTTGCTAATTAAATATAACATATTATGTTTAATTACGAATTAACATTTTAATTCGTTTAAGCTTATATTATATACATTGATTAAATATAACGGTTTATATTCAATTACGAATTACATTTAATTCGTCTCAGCTAATATTATTTAATCGTTATTAAATATTCGTATCATCATTACATTGACTAACCTTTTAGTCATATACATCGACTAACCTTTTAGTCATATAATAAGGCATCAATATGATTATATTATTCATATAATCACATCTCTCAGACACATCCTTTAGGTGTGACTTTTAGGGACCAGTTGAACACCGCCATTAAAATGACAATAACGTCAAATAACTCCTAGCAAGCCAACCGTTATCGATAAACGTTAATCAACTGTTAAGAATACAAAGTATACCCTGTGAACCTGTAAGAGATTTATTCATGTTATCACACTAACTGTGGAGGACACTAGCTCCAACAATAGCATGCAATACTAATGGCTTCGGCCTAAAAGTTCTTAGGAAGGCCACTACACAAAAGCATAGCGCGAGCCATGTCCTCTAGTGTTCTATTCATACGTTCAGCGACACCGTTTTATTGTGGGGTTTGTGGTGCAGAAAAGTTATGTCCAACACCATTCTCCCTACAATATTCTATAAAAGCTTAATTATCAAATTTCGTGTCATGATCAGTACGAATAGAAACTAACTTTTTATCATATTTGCTTTGGGCAAGCTTCATTAATACTTCATACTCATCGAAAGTTTCATCTTTAGTAAAAAGAAAGATAGGCCATACATACCTTGAGTAGTCGTCGACTAAGACGAACACATACCTTGATCCACCACGCCTTCTGACTTTCATAGGTCCACACAAATCCATGTGTACCAACTCAAGTGGACGAACTCTGCTCACTACTCGTTTTGGTTTGAATGAAGATCTAACTTGTTTGCATCGGGCACATGAGTCACACATTTTTTCTTGTTCGAATTTGATGGAAGGTAAACACTCAACTAAATCCCACAATTTGAGTTTTTTTAAAATTGTTGGACTAATGTGTGCAAACCTCTTGTGCCACAAGCACGAATCATCTATAGTAGCTTTGATGCACGTAAGGGAATTTGTAGTGACTGTATTCAAATCAACCATATACACATTCCTCTTACGTAAGACCTCAAGAATGACATTACTAGTACCTTCAACTATGACACGAGAAACATTTGAGTGAAAAACGACTTTATTGCGTTTGTCGCATAGTTGAGAGATACTTAGTAGATTATGTTTAAGACCACTTAAAAGATAGACATTATTAATAGCATGTGTAGAAGATATACCAATCTTGCCTACACCGATTATTTTGCCCTTCTTGTTATCTCCAAACGTAAATTTACCACCGTCAAAGGGCTCTAGTTAAAGAAAAAGATAATTATTTTCGGTCATGTGTCTCGAACACCCGCTCTCGAGATACTATTGATTATTCTCTTTAATTCTTATCTGCAGGGGAATCAAATACAACATTTAGGTTCCCAAGCTAAGTTGGGTCCTTTATGGTTAATAACTATGTAAATTTGATCCTTCCTAAGCCATACCTGTTTTACAATTCTTTTGGTCTTAACATAGGGATGTTTAGGTTTATTATAGTACATTCCAGGTTTTCTATTGTCGTGATGCACACTACGTTTGAATGACTGCTTTTGATTCACATTCACTTTAGATGTTAAAGGTTTAGATGTGTAATCGAAAGCCATGTCATAAAACCATCAGAACTCATTGTTTCTAAATTCTTCACTTTCAGGTTCAGGTTCAGACTCATCAATACTAGACACGTCAAGTTCTTTAACAAAATCAGTTTGATTTATGTTGTCATTGACATATTTAACACAATTCTCTTTAACATGACCAGTATGACCACAATAATTGCAAATCAGATATTCTGAACGATTGACATATTTCCTTCTTCTGAAATAACGGTCAGAAGGAGTGGATTTGCACTTATCATGGTCTCTGCGACTATAACATTCATGACCTAGACCCATCTTCAGGTTATTATACGACTACTCGGTAAGGAAGTCTAAGACTTTTTGACTTCCTTCCCATTTATCGTGAACTTTTCGTGCATGTAGGAGCACTTCCTGTAAAGACTGAATTTCTTTTTTCACATTTCGAATGGTCTACATTCGAGTCTTTAGAGGGATTGTTCTTTTTAAAGTTTTTACGAAAGTCATTAAAATGTTTGTTAAAGATAAGTTTCTCCTGGGAATGTTGTTCTTTGGCTTGGGAGAGTTTTGCCTCTATGTCTTTCAATTGCCGAGAAAGAAAAGAATTTTCTCTCTTAAGATCAATGATAACAACTTCCTTAGCCTTAGCTTCAGATTTTAAAAGCTCATTGACTTTCTTCAATTCTAAAGTTGTAGCCTCATTAGCTATATCTTTGGCATGAAAATTCTTAATGTTGAGCTTTAACTCTGAGATTATAGCTTCATTAGCTATAACTTTAGACCCAATAGCCTCTTTCTCAACATTTGTCGTGTCTAAAGTTGTAGCTGAAGTACCTATAACTTTAGATTTGAGCTTCTTAACTTTGGCCTTCAGAAGTTGGTTTTCCTCAGCAATGTCAAGAATTTGTTCCTTAAGGTCTTTTAACTCTAGACTCTGTTCATGACAATGATCTAAGGTTTCTTCAAAATACTTAATTAAAGACTTCTTAGACAATTTATTAACTAGCTTTTTAGTTCAAGATGACTAACCTCTTCATCATCTTCTGAATCTGATTCTGAATTTGAATCACCGACACCGCACATCTCAGATTCACTCTCGTTGTCGATATCAGAAATTGGGTCAAGACTAATGTTCCTTTGACATAGGTTGGCAACTTCTTATTCCTCTTACTCGTCGTCTTCTGTGTCGAGATTTCCCCACCAATAAGCCATCGTGACTTGCTTAAATTCCTTCTTGGTTTTGTCTCGTTGATTTTTGTCTTTGATTTTCTTCTAGGTAGTGCAATCCTTAATCATATGATCATTGTCCCCACACTTGAAGCAACCACGACTTGAGAGAGACCCTTTTGAGTCGATTGGCTTCTTATAAGATTTGTTAGTGTTATTGTTAGGAGTTTTTCCTTGTTTTCATTTAACGAGTTTTTTCTTAAAACTTTTAGCAAATAACACCATTTCATCTTCTAGATCCGAGTCTTGTTTTTCGCTAGACCCAGCTTGTAAAGCCACTTTCTTACTATTGTTATCGTTTGCCTCATCCTCATCAAGAGTAATCTCGTGAGCCATTAGGGTTCCGAGTAGCTCTTGATAGTATAGGTCAGATAGATCCTTACATTCCTCAATTACCGTCACCTTAAGTCTCCATCGCCTGGAGAGACTTCTAAGGATCTTTCTAGCAATTTCCTCGGAGTCAAAAGTTTTTCCAAGATTTTTCAATTCATTAATGATACTAGAGAAGGGAGTGGACATGCTATCAAGCGATTCCTTTTGCTCCATAGAGAACAACTCGTAGTTTTGCATTAGCAATGCAATACGTTGCTTTTTGACCACATTCGTCCCCTCATAGGCTAACTCTAGACCATCCCATATTTCCTTTGCAGATGAGCTAGATGAGAAACAATCAAAAACAGTAGCAATCATGCCGTTTTGCAACAGACTGATAGCTTTTGAATTTTTCTCAGCTTTCTTATAAACCGCCTCAACATAGTCCTCTTCTTTGTTTTCGGTGGAAGTGCCAGTAATAGATCCAAGCATGATCTTATTAGGGTCGTTTTTAATTTTTAACCAACACTCCCAATCGTTACCCTTTATATAATGGGTCATCATATTTTTCCATAAACTATAGTTCTTCCCATTGAATACGGGACACTATAAGTATTTGGAATCCATTGAAATAAAATTAAATGCAGCGGAAAGTAGATAAAAAAAAAGATAAAAGGATCAGACTCCTTGCTGTAAGGCAATCAAGAGCACGAGGCTCTGATACTAATTGTAGAGTTGATCGAATACGAAAGAGGGGAGAGGGTAGGGGGGGGGGGGGGAATTGAGTATTAGAAAGTAGCCCCACTTTTTCGATATATATGACGTATCATTAATTTACTGATTTTATTGAGTAAAATTAACCACTTAATTAATCAATGAAATATGCAAGTAACAAAATAAAGAAATAAAGAGAGACCCAAGAGATTTTTGAAGTGGTTCAGTTTTACAAATCGAAACCTACGTCCACTATTCTCGATTAATAATTCATAGTACTTCTCTACGGATTACAAAAATTATCAACCCACTCGTATAATCAACTATGATTATAACTCATATTGAGTATCGCTAAATGCTCTATACTATCTTACGTTAATAAGAAAGTACAGTTTAACTCACAAAGATTCTCGTTAAAGAATAAGTAAGATTATGTGATGTATTATTATCCAATAACGTATTTCACTCGAATGATTCACAATAGTTGATTCTGGACTTTTTTAAAACAAACAAGTAAAAATAATAAATATTTTGCTCAAAGTTTGTTTAAAATAAATTTGTAAAATTTTCTCAAATATGCATCAAAGTCTTTGTTGAATGTTAGAGATAAATGGAGTATTTATAGTAGAAGTGGAGTGTAAACTACTAAGGTTCACAAGTTTAAGGGATGCTTGATTAGGCTTTACTCAAACTGAGAACAAGTCAAGTAGAAATGGATGTTGTTTTAGAGAGGGTAAGTTGTTTCAACTAAAAACTCAAGGATATGACTTAGAGAGACTCCCCTACAGCATGTCACAAGAGAAGGGACTCAAAGACTAGTTTCTGAGACAGGTTTAAAGTGTTACATCAATGCACAAATACCCTAGACTAGACTCAAACAGCAAGCAAGCTAGTCACAGTAAGGCACAAACTTAACTTGACTCACAAAGCAAGACACTGATCAGACACCTTGAAGATGTATCAGACTTGACTCAAACTACAGCTCTTAGCACAAGTTTGAAATATTTTAGAGGTTTCTCAAGCTAATTCATTCAACATAAGCTGCTTAAAACAATACATAATACCCTCCTTATATAGGGAGGCTGATACAATGTGAACCCTTGGATGTAAAGTCCATCTAAGGGTCAGCTTTGGACTTGAACTACTACAACAGCTAACTAATTAAGGACCTCACAAGAGGACGAGTTTAACAACTAACTAGTACAGACACAAAGACACAAAACAGACTGAATCAAAAAGCAATAAAGCAGTTTTTGGAGTTTTCCTGAAATGGAAATCTGTTGTTCTTGTAGTCTTGCTGCCTTGCCTGGATGTTTTGTTGCTCCTTGGGACTCTCTACTCTTATTAAGACTTAGATAAACCTGCCTTGGTTGAGGACAAGTTGACTTAAACAAAAGGAAACCACAATCTGAGCTTGTACCTTCTCTGCTTTAATGTTCATTGGACTCTAGCTCGGGCTGCTTGTTACTTGAGTTTTTGCTAGACTTCAAAAAGGATTGTCCTGGACAAACTTGTTGATCAATGAGTTGCCTTGATGGTAGGCCATGGTGGGGGTGGATGGGATGCCCTGGTGTACCTCCTTGGAGCTGGGTTTGCTGATTGGTCTGCCTGGTTCTACCTGACATTGTTTCTGTCTTGTGTGGGTAATGTGGATTGAGCTGGGACTTGGCATGGCTTGATGAGCCCTGGACTATCTTTCTCAATGACTTGGCTTGGCCTGGCTTGATTTTGGCTTGTCATGGCTTGTTGTTTGGACCTTGTGACTCGAGCTTCCATCTGAGGGGGTCTTGGGGTCATACTTGTCTAGCATGTGGCTTGATCATCAATCCCCCTTGGGTGAGCTCCTGCTGCAGCCTCCCCAGGTTGAAAAGGGCTTGACCTCAAGCCTGTGTCTTCCTATCCGTCAGAGATAAATGGTGTATTTATAGTAGAAGTGGAGTGTAAACTACTAAGGCTCACATGTTTAAGGGATGCTTGATTAGGCTTTACTCAAACTGAGAACAAGTCAAGTAGAAATGGATGTTATTTTAGGGAGGGTAAGTTGTTTCAATTGAAAACTGAAGGATATGACTTAGAGAGACTCCCCTACAGCATGTCAAAAGAGAAGGGATTCAAAGACTAGTTTCTGAGACAGGTTTAAAGTTGTACAACAATGCACAAACACCCTAGACTAGAGTCAAACAGCAAGCAAGCTAGTCACAGCAAGGCACAGACTTAACATGACTCACAAAGCAAGACACTGATCAGACACCTTGAAGATGTATCAGACTTGACTTAAACTACAGCTCTTAGCACAAGTTTGAAAGATTTTAGAGGTTTCTCAAGCTAATTCATTCAACATAATCTGCTTAAAACAATACATAATACCCTCCTTATATAGGGAGGTTGATACAATGTGAACCCTTGGATGTAAAGTCCATCTAAGGGTCAGCTTTGGACTTGAACTACTACAACAGCTAACTAATTAAGGACCTCACAAGAGGACGAGTTTAACAACTAACTAGTACAGACACAAAGACACAAAACAGACTGAATCAAAAAGCAATAAAGCAGTTTTTGGAGTTTTCCTGAAATGGAAATCTGTTGTTCTTGTAGTCTTGCTGCTTTGCCTGGATGTTTTGTTGCTCCTTGGGACTCTCTACTCTTATTAAGACTTAGATAAACCTGCCTTGGTTGAGGACAAGTTGACTTAAACAAAAGGAAACCACAATCTGAGCTTGTACCTTCTCTGCTTTAATGTTCACTGGACTCTAGCTCGGGCTGCTTGTTAATTGAGTTTTTGCTAGACTTCAAAAAGGATTGTCCTGGACAAACTTGTTGATCAATGAGTTGCCTTGATGGTAGGCCATGGTGGGGGTGGATGGGATGCCCTGGTGTACCTCCTTGGAGCTGGGTTTGCTGATTGGTCTGCCTGGTTCTACCTGACATTGTTTCTGTCTTGTGTGGGTAATGTGGATTGAGCTGGGACTTGGCATGGCTTGATGAGCCCTGGACTATCTTTCTCAATGACTTGGCTTGGCCTGGCTTGATTTTGGCTTGTCATGGCTTGTTGTTTGGACCTTGTGACTCGAGCTTCCATCTGAGGGGGTCTTGGGGTCATACTTGTCTGGCATGTGGCTTGATCATCAATCCCCCTTAGGTGAGCTCCTGCTGCAGCCTCCCCAGGTTGAAAAGGGCTTGACCTCAAGCCTGTGTCTTTCTCTCCGTCAGAGATAAATGGAGTATTTATAGTAGAAGTGGAGTGTAAACTACTAAGGCTCACATGTTTAAGGGATGCTTGATTAGGCTTTACTCAAACTGAGAACAAGTCAAGTAGAAATGGATGTTGTTTTAGAGAGGGTAAGTTGTTTCAATTGAAAACTCAAGGATATGACTTAGAGAGACTCCCCTACAGCATGTCAAAAGAGAAGGGACTCAAAGACTAGTTTCTGAGACAGGTTTAAAGTGTTACAACAATGCACAAACACCCTAGACTAGAGTCAAACAGCAAGCAAGCTAGTCACAGCAAGGCACAGACTTAACATGACTCACAAAGCAAGACACTGATCAGACACCTTGAAGATGTATAAGACTTGACTCAAACTACAGCTCTTAGCACAAGTTTGAAAGATTTTAGAGGTTTCTCAAGCTCATTCATTCAACATAATCTGCTTAAAACAATACATAATACCCTCCTTATATAGGGAGGTTGATACAATGTGAACCCTTGGATGTAAAGTCCATCTAAGGGTCAGCTTTGGACTTGAACTACTACAACAGCTAACTAATTAAGGACCTCACAAGAGGACGAGTTTAACAACTAACTAGTACAGACACAAAGACACAAAACAGACTGAATCAAAAAGCAATAAAGCAGTTTTTGGAGTTTTCCTGAAATGGAAATCTGTTGTTCTTGTAGTCTTGCTGCTTTGCCTGGATGTTTTGTTGCTCCTTGGGACTCTCTACTCTTATTAAGACTTAGATAAACCTGCCTTGGTTGAGGACAAGTTGACTTAAACATAAGGAAACCACAATCTGAGCTTGTACCTTCTCTGCTTTAATGTTCACTGGACTCTAGCTCGGGCTGCTTGTTACTTGAGTTTTTGCTAGACTTCAAAAAGGATTGTCCTGGACAAACTTGTTTATCAATGAGTTGCCTTGATGGTTGGCCATGGTGGGGGTGGATGGGATGCCCTGGTGTACCTCCTTGGAGCTGGGTTTGCTGATTGGTCTGCCTGGTTCTACCTGACATTGTTTCTGTCTTGTGTGGGTAATGTGGATTGAGCTGGGACTTGGCATGGCTTGATGAGCCCTGGACTATCTTTCTCAATGACTTGGCTTGGCCTGGCTTGATTTTGGCTTGTCATGGCTTGTTGTTTGGACCTTGTGACTCGAGCTTCCATCTGAGGGGGTCTTGGGGTCATACTTGTCTAGCATGTGGCTTGATCATCAATCCCCCTTGGGTGAGCTCCTGCTGCAGCCTCCCCAGGTTGAAAAGGGCTTGACCTCAAGCCTGTGTCTTCCTCTCCGTCAGAGATAAATGGAGTATTTATAGTAGAAGTGGAGTATAAACTACTAAGGCTCACATGTTTAAGGGATGCTTGATTAGGCTTTACTCAAACTGAGAACAAGTCAAGTAGAAATGGATGTTGTTTTAGAGAGGGTAAGTTGTTTCAATTGAAAACTCAAGGATATGACTTAGAGAGACTCCCCTACAGCATGTCAAAAGAGAAGGGACTCAAAGACTAGTTTTTGAGACAGGTTTAAAGTGTTACAACAATGCACAAACACCCTAGACTAGACTCAAACAGCAAGCAAGCTAGTCACAGCAAGGCACAGACTTAACATGACCCACAAAGCAAGACACTGATCAGACACCTTGAAGATGTATCAGACTTGACTCAAACTACAGCTCTTAGCACAAGTTTGAAAGATTTTAGAGGTTTCTCAAGCTAATTCATTCAACATAATCTGCTTAAAACAATACATAATACCCTCCTTATATAGGGAGGTTGATACAATGTGAACCCTTGGATGTAAAGTCCATCTAAGGGTCAGCTTTGGACTTGAACTACTACAACAGCTAACTAATTAAGGACCTCACAAGAGGACGAGTTTAACAACTAACTAGTACAGACACAAAGACACAAAACAGACTGAATCAAAAAGCAATAAAGCAGTTTTTGGAGTTTTCCTGAAATGGAAATCTGTTGTTCTTGTAGTCTTGCTGCTTTGCCTGGATGTTTTGTTGCTCCTTGGGACTCTCTACTCTTATTAAGACTTAGATAAACCTGCCTTGGTTGAGGACAAGTTGACTTAAACAAAAGGAAACCACAATCTGAGCTTGTACCTTCTCTACTTTAATGTTCACTGGACTCTAGCTCGGGTTGCTTGTTACTTGAGTTTTTGCTAGACTTCAAAAAGGATTGTCCTGGACAAACTTGTTGATCAATGAGTTGCCTTGATGGTAGGCCATGGTGGGGGTGGTTGGGATGCCCTGGTGTACCTCCTTGGAGCTGGGTTTGCTGACTGGTTTGCCTGGTTCTACCTGACATTGTTTCTGACTTGTGTGGGTAATGTGGATTGAGCTAGGACTTGGCACGGCTTGATGAGCCCTGGACTATCTTCCTCAATGACTTGGCTTGGCCTGGCTTGATTTTGGCTTGTCATGGCTTGTTGTTTGGACCTTGTGACTCGAGCTTCCATCTGAGGGGGTCTTGGGGTCATGCTTGTCTGGCTTGTGGCTTGATCATCAATGCCCCTTGGGAGAGCTCCTGCTGTAGCCTCCCCAGGTTGAAAAGGGCTTGACCTCAAGCCTGTGTCTTCCTCTCCCTCAGAGTCTTCATAGAAGGGACTAAGATCTCCAACATTGAGTGTCCCATGAACTGCATATTCTCCTGGTAGATCAATCCTGTAGGCATTACGACCTATCTTCTCTATGACTTGAAAAGGACCATCTGCTCTTGGCTCTAGCTTGTTCTTTCTTTTGGAAGGGAACCTTTCTTTCCTTAGGTTGATCCACACTAAGTCTCCTGGTGCAAAGTCTTTCTCGACCTTAGGAACCTTGGTATTCTTCTTGTATAGATCATTGGTTTTCTCAATTTGTTTTCTGACTGATTCATGGAGTTTTAGCATTTGCTCCATCCTCTTCTTGGCATCATAGTGGATCTCTGACCTGCACACATTAGACAAATTCAAAGGCATTAAGGGGTTAGTACAATAGACCACTTCAAAGGGGGAGTGGCATGTGGCTGCTGATGGAGCTCTATTGAAAGAGAACTCTGCTTGAGCTAGCTTTAAATCCCAGTCTTTGAGAGATTTGCTGACTATACACCTCAAGATCCTCCCTAAGGTCTTGTTAGTCACCTCAGTTTGTCCATCTGTTTGAGGATGATGGGAGGTTCTGAACAATAACCTTGTATTAAGCAGCTTCCACAATGTTCTCCAGAAATGGCTCATAAACTTTGTGTCTCTGTCAGATACAATAGTCCTTGGAACTCCATGTAACCTCACCACCTCATCAAGATATAGCTCTGCCACACTCACAGCATCTTCAGTTTTCTTACAGGCAATGAAATGTGCCATCTTGCTAAATCTATCCACAACTACCATGATATAATCTTTCCCTCTTGTTGTCCTAGGCAATGCTACTATGAAATCCATGCTTACATCTTCCCAAGGCCTACATGGGACTGGTAGGGGAGTGTAAGGTCCTGCCTGAAATGAACTCTTGGCCTTTTGACAAACTCCACACCTCCTGAGTACTATCTGGACTTCTCCCATCATCTTAGGCCAGTAAAACTGATCCTGCAGTATGTCCACAGTCTTCTGAACCCCAAAGTGTCCTCCAAGGCCACTCCCATGCACCTCCTTGATCAATAGACTCCTATAAGATCCTCTGGGAACACACAGCTTGTTTCCTTTGAACATGAATCCATTTTGTACAGTGTAGGGTGAATCAATGGTCCTTGTTCCCTCTTTCTGTGCTGACCAATCTTCTGCAAAGTCTGGATCTTCCTGATACATATCCTTCATGAACTCAAATCCAAGAACCCTTTGCTCCATGGTTGATAGTAGAGTGTATCTTCTAGACAAAGCATCAACCACCACATTTTGTTTTCCTTCTTTGTATTTGCTAGAAAAGGTGAATGCCTGGAGGAACTCCACCCATTTAGCATGCCTGTGACTGAGCTTATGCTGGCCTCCTATGTACTTCAATGCCTCATGATCAGAGTGTAGGACAAAAGGCTTGGGCTTCAGATAATGACTCCAATGCCTTAGAGCTCTGACAAGAGCATAGAACTCTTTGTCATATGTAGAATAGTTCAGCTTGGCACCACTTAGCTTCTCACTAAAATAGGCTACATGCTTCTTCTCTTGGATGAGGACAGCTCCAATTCCCACTCCACTTGCATCACATTCAACCTCAAATAGGCAATTAAAGTATGGTAACCTGAGGATAAGTGCACTGCACAAGAATTTCTTCATGTGTTTGAAAGCCTGCAGAGCATTCTCAGTCCAAGTGAACTCTCCCTTCTTCATACATTCAGTGAGGGGTGCTGCAATGGTGCTGAAATTCTTAATGAATCTTCTGCAGAAGGATGCTAAGCCATGAAACCCTCTTACTTCTGTGACATTCCTAGGAACAGGCCAGGACTGAACAACAATGATCTTGTCTTGATCAACTGAAATGCCTCTACCAGACACCACATATCCTAGAAACTTGACTTCCTCAGTCATAAACGTGCATTTCTGAAGCTTCCCAAAGAGCTTACTCTCCTTAAGTATTTCAAACACAGTCTCAAGATGCCTCAAATGATCATCCTTGCTATTGTTGTAGATGAGAATATCATCAAAGTATACCACCACAAATCTCCCTAGGCAAGGTCTAAGCACTTCTGTCATTAATCTCATGAAGGTACTTGGGGCATTTGACAGGCCAAAGGGCATGACAAGCCAGTCATAAAGACCATGCTTTGTTTTGAAGGCTGTCTTCCACTCATCTCCTTCCCTGATCCTCAGTTGATGGTAACCTTGCCTCAAATCAATCTTAGAAAAGAACCTTTAGCCACTCAGCTCATCCAACATGTCATCAAGCCTAGGTATAAGGAACCTATACTTGACTGTGATGTTGTTGATAGCCCTGCTATCTATGCACATCCTCCAAGTCCCATCCTTCTTAGGAACCAATAGTGCAGGCACAGCACATGGACTTAATGACTCCCTTACAAACCCTTTACTCATCAACTCTCCAACTTGTTTCTGCAGCTCTTGTGTAGCCTTAGGATCATATCTATATGCTGGTCTATTAGGTATTACAGACCCTGGCACAAGGTCTATCTAATGTTCAATTCCTCTCAAAGGGGGTTAGCCATCAGAAAGTTCCTCTGGGAACACTTCCTTGAATTGATCAATGAGGGGTTTAACTTCTGCAGGGATTACCTTGGACTCCTCTTCCTGAACTTCCTTTGATAGCAGCATCAATACAGGTTGCTCTTAACTACACTCTTTGACCATTGCTGACTCAGACAGAAATAAGACTCCACTAAAGTCTTCAGCCACACTGGGACTCCCATAACTCTTCTGATGTGGTGGCAAGGGGGCTAATGTTATCTTCCTGCTCCCATGCTTGAAGGAATAGGTGTTGCTTCTTCCTTGGTGTATGGAGCTTTTATCAAACTCCCATGGCCTTCCTAACAATAAGTGACAGGCATCCATTGGAACCTCATCACACAGTACTTCATCTTTGTACACACTTCCAATGGAGAATGGGACCATACATTGCTTATCCACCTTAACCTCTGCTCCCTTACTCAGCCATCCCAATTTATAGGGGTGAGGGTGCTCTTGAGTGCTTAACTTCAGCTTGTCAACCATAGTAACAGAGGCCACATTGGTACAACTACCTCCATCTATAATAAGGTTACAAATCCTCCCTTGTATAGTACATCTACTTTTGAAAATGAGGGACCTTTGATCCTCCTCCAAAGGTATCTGTTGTGAATGCATTACCCTCCATAGAACCAAGTTGTGGCCTGTATCAGGGAGTGCCACTATTGCCTCCTGACTAGGCTCTTCTTCCTCACTCACCACTTCTTCAACCTCAGGCTCATCCCTCTCATACTCAACTAGGCCTTCTTTCTCCCAAGTCTCAATCTCCATTATAGTTAAGGTCTTCTTAGAAGGGCAATCCTTCCTGAAATGTCCATAACCCTGACATTGGAAACACCTAATTCTGTTCTCAGTCATTGAGGTGCTTGGCTTCTGACCCATGATGCCTTTTCCCGTGTCTAAGGTGGGTGGGGGTGCTGTCTTAGGGGTATCAATGGTCCTCAACCCACTGTAAGGTCTGGTTTGCAAAGATCTAACAGGCTTTGGTGTAACAGATTTAGTCTTTCCTATCTTTTCAATTCTCAAGGATAAGTTAACAACATCATCAAATGACCACAGAGGTTGCATCCTAACCTTGTTAGCAATGCTCTTGTCTAGACCTTCTAAGTACCTAGCAATCCTTTGCTCAGGTTTCTCATTTATGTCACACTACAATGTGAGCTGTTCAAACTCTCTCAAGTAGGATTCAACAGGTTTATCCCCTTGTTTCAACTTAGACAACTTAATAAACAGATCCTGAGTGTAATCCTTAGAAACAAACTTGTCTAGCAGTTTCTTTTTCAGTTTAGTCCAAGACTTGATGGGTTCTTTCCCTTCCCTAGCCCTTAACCCTTTCATGGTTTCATACCAAAGAGAAGCATACCCTTTCAGTTTAAGGATGGCTACTTTAAAAGACTTAGAATCATTATATCCTTTGTACTCAAAGATTCTTTCTACTTCTCTTAACCATTCTAACAAATCATCAGGATTAAGACTACCAGAAAACTCAGGGATGTCTACCTTAAGATGCTTGTCTATGTGCCTGTGGATGGAAGCCCTGCTCCTTGTTGAGTCATCTGAGTCTGGATACTCTTCATCATCAGGTGGCCTTCCTCTGCCTCCTCCTTGGCCTCTTCCACGTCCTCTGCCTCTTCCTCCTATGGCAAGATTGCCATCAAGAGCCTCATTCACAGCCCTTGTGAGTTGTGTGACAGTTCTGGTTATGCCTTCTACCATAGTCTCTAAGTTGGTGATTCTCTCTTCACTCATTGGGTTGTTTTTGTGTTTTTAAATGTAGTTAGGGAAAATGAACTCACTAAGACTCTCAACCAAAGCTCTGATAACCAATTTGGAGTGTAAACTACTAAGGTTTACAAGTTTAAGGGATGCTTGATTAGGCTTACTCAAACTGAGAACAATTTCAAGCAGAAATGGATGTTGTTTTAGAGAGGGTGAGTTGTTTCAACTGAAAACTCAAGGATATGACTTAGAGAGACTCCCCTACAGCATGGCACAAGAGAAGGGACTCAAAGACTAGTTTCTGAGACAGGTTTAAAGTGTTACAGCAATGCACAAACACCCTAGACTAGACTCAAACAGCAAGCAAGCTAGTCACAGCAAGGCACAGACTTAACTTGACTCACAAAGCAAGACACTGATCAGACACCTTGAAGATGTATCAGGCTTGACTCAAACTACAGCTCTTAGCACAAGTTTGAAAGATTTGAGAGGTTTCTCAAGCTAATTCATTCAACATAATCTGCTTAAAACAATACATAATACCCTCCTTATATAGGGAGGCTGATACAATGTGAACCCTTGGATGTAAAGTCCATCTAAGGGTCAGCTTTGGACTTGAACTACTACAACAGCTAACTAATTAAGGACCTCACAAGAGGACGAGTTTAACAACTAACTAGTACAGACACAAAGACACAAAACAGACTGAATCAAAAAGCAATAAAGCAGTTTTTGGAGTTTTCCTGAAATGGAAATCTGTTGTTCTTGTTGTCTTGCTGCTTTGCCTGGATGTTTTGTTGCTCCTTGGGACTCTCTACTCTTATTAGGACTTAGATAAACCTGCCTTGGTTGAGGACAAGTTGACTTAAACAAAAGGAAACCACAATCTAAGCTTGTACCTTCTCTGCTTTAATGTTCACTGGACTCTAGCTTGGGCTGCTTGTTACTTGAGTTTTTGCTAGACTTCAAAAAGGATTGTCTTGGACAAACTTGTTGATCAATGAGTTGCCTTGATGGTAGGCCTTGGTGGGGGTGGCTGGGATGCCCTGGTGTACCTCCTTGGAGCTGGGTTTGCTGACTGGTCTGCATGGTTCTGCCTGACATTGTTTCTATCTTGTGTGGGTAATGTTGATTGAGCTGGGACTTGGCATGGCTTGATGAGCCCATGACTATCTTCCTCAATGACTTGGCTTGGCCTGGCTTAATTTTGGCTTGTCATGGCTTGTTGTTTGGACCTTGTGACTCGAGCTTCCATCTGAATGGGTCTTGGGGTCATGCTTGTCTGGCTTGTAGCTTGATCATCAATGCCCCTTGGGTGAGTTCCTGTTGCAAGAAGCATAGGAGATATAAAATGTAAAACCCTATCTTTTTCTTTAAGAAATATATTTATCTTTAATATCTCAAAATATTATTGTATAGATATTATTAGAATCCTAGGTTGATGCAAACAAGGAAACGTGCCATAGAGGCCGATTTCCTCATCATCACATAACCATAGGTGTTTGCCTATGAGCACGCAACCCTAGGAGGCACAAAACCTAGGTTTCACGAAATCCTAGGTGGCACAATCACTAGGTGGACTTATTAGATTAACAACAAATTGAGATAGAATGTATAAGAAACCCTAGATAGCATGACAACTCATAAGTTATCTTACTAACCAATAGAATTCCGTAAATACATTATCTATTAAAACTTTCGATAAATATAAAAATACTCTTTCTCTTTTTGAAAACATATAAAAGATTTATTTCCAAAATCATGCATCAATTTCATCATTCAAAGTTATAGGTGAAATAGCTATAACTTTGAACTTAGTATGCAAATTTATAAGTGAAATAGTTATAACTTTACTCACATAAAAATCAATCTAATGGAATAGTTACCGAATGACGACCTATAATATGTAATCTTCTCAAAGATCTTTTCTTCATCTTGACACAAAGACCCTTCATCTTGAGTCTTGTGTTATTTGAAGTAGATCTTGCTTGAATTGTTTCTTCAATGTGATAACCAAAGTAGCTATAACTTTGCATATGAAGTTCCAAAGTTATACCTCAAGCTCCTATAACTTTATCTCACGGTAATCTTCAAAGTTATGCCTTAAGCTCCTATAACTCTGATCTCTTTTCTTATAATTGTTGTTAGTTATGATAAGAGTAAAGTACACAATTACATGTATATGATATATCAATTAAAGAACATTATCAAGTAAATACTTGTCATTGTCAAAACTATAAAATTGGTCCAAAAACTTGGTTTTGTTTTTGTGGAAATTAACGTGTGTTTCAGCCAACCGACCGGCTGGGAACCCCCAGTTGTATTTTTCGAACTTCACTTTGTGTGCATGGTCTAACCGGTTGGTCGACCGCTGGATGCCTGACCGGCTAGGGACCCCATGTCGCCTATTCTTCTCGACCCCATGTCGCCTATTCTTCTCTTTGTCTCACATATCTTCATATGTAACGGATTTTATGGTTTGTTTATGTTATAATATTATGAAATGACTTAGAATATTTATATAAGAACTATATCATATCTCGCATAATTTACTCGCATGTTTAGTGGCGGTTTTAGATGATTAACTCATTTTAGTCATGTATGCCTAGAGTAGTCGGTTAATTCTTGGTTGTTTGATGATGTTGAACTCCCATTCCCCGTATGTACCCTTATACTCGTTAGACTTTATGTTGGAGTGATAGAGGTACATTATACTCTATGTTAGTGGGAATATGACGTCGTTGTTTGGACGTGAACGCTTAGCGTTGATCGACCTGGCCGTCAAATTTTGTATTCTTGCGAGGTGGTGTCATTGCATGTAGCGTACTTGCTTGTTTATTCTTCACCTAATATTTCGTGTGGTTTAGCCGGAAGATGGTGCTTGTGTTCTTTCCGCCTCTTTCGTGCGGGTTTAGCCGAATATGGGGTACTCGCTTCCATGTGGGTTTAGCTAGAGGGTTTATCCCGAGAGTTAGGCTTGGTTTAGACTAGGACTTCCTTATTATCGTTCTAGCGGCTGGATTAGAGTCTTAAGTATAAGAAATGTTTATCGTATTCGATTCATGGAAACATTTTTCCCGTGCACTAGTTCGTCTTGTCTTGCAAAGTACAGATTCTAGTGCGTGTCATTTACCGTGTTTGTATCACATGATGGTTTGTTGGATGTATATTGGATGTTTGGATGCCTTGTATTGTCTTGTGTGTCATGTCTTTAACCTCTTCAACATTATGGTCACTAACGGTGAGATGCATGCAGTTAGTAGCAATATAGTTTCCAATGTGAGCCTTCTCTTGGTCATGGTTATATGATGATGATATTATTAATACTCACTTGTTTACATCGTTAATATGTATTGTTATATTGTATTCGACATGATACCTATGTAAGTTTCTTAAACTTAATATTAGACACTTCTAATATCATTTTACAATTAGTTTACTCATAAACTAATTAGATCTTATGCATACATAACAAAATACAAATAAGGAAGAAGAAATCGTTCCTTACATTGAAAATAAACGATTTTGGGCACAAGATTAGGACACCTTCCTAATCTTGTTCTTGAGCTTAAAATATTAGGGAAGAAATTCCAAGTCCTTAGTATAAGAACTCTCCTTTTGTTGCACCAAGACAATACCCTAAACTCTACAATATTATTACTACAAGTAATATAATAGTAGCCCTTAAATATATATTTTCTAATAACTCTTATTACTACCTTAGTAATTTGATTAGAAATTTATGAACTAAAATCTTAAGAAAAACTTCTCAAGTTGTTTCTAGAGTGAGAGTTGTGAAATTAAGAGAGATAAGCATACATCTTTTTTATGAGATGAATGAATACAAATAAGGAGAAAAACTTCTCCTTATTTGAAGGCCATGACCGGCCCCTCCTAGGGTAGTGGGATCATGCCTTTGCTTTTTGTCTTAACAAGAAAGTAGGCTAGCTAAATATAGGCTTTAAGTTAATCATTTTGTCTAATCCATATTAGGTTAATAATTAAAATCCAAGTGCCTCTTATACCCCATAAAAACCGGTGCACCATGTAAAAATGGGTGTCCATTTTATCATTGTAATTTGTCATTTGTCACAAATGTGACATGTGACATGTAACATGTAATTTAACTTATAAATGTGCATTTAACCAATTTAAATGCAATTTCATAACAAATAAATTAGACTTAACATTTTAAGTCACATTTTATGATTACATATAATAAAATGGGTCATCTCATATTTGGTTAATATAATCTACAACAATTTGTAATTATAATTAACCAATTTTGCTTATCTCAAATGTTTCATAAACATAATGCATTCTTACTAATGTAACAATTAAATTACTAAAATGAATCTTATTTAATCATATTAGAATAAGATATAATTCTCACTCAAAATATAAACTTAGTTCAATTTAAGGGATTAATTAATCTGTATCGCTATACAATTAATTAATGTATATGATTAGGGGATTGTCCTTTAGGTGTGACCTCAAGAGATCAACTGATCACCACCGTCATATGACAGTAACGTCAAACTCAATTGAGCCAATCGTTACCGATTTATGTTGACCAGTTGACTATAATATTCATCATCCCTTTTGTATTCTTATTATTGAGATTTAATTATGTGATCGCACTATTGTTGAGGACACTTACTCCAACAATCTCCCACTTGTCCGAGACAAATGTGCGTCACCAATTCTCTTGTCCTTTTACAATCTCCCACTCAATGCAAGGTGTCTTGCAGGTCGTACTTGCATTTGATCATATCAAGAGTGGTTTTCTCGATCTGGAGAGTAACTGTCTGACTGGAATTATCTAGCATAGATACCTTCCGAGCGTGGCCACACATTTTCAGCTTACTCCTCCTCGAGTGGCCTTGAGATTTTAAAACAAACCTGACAAGGGGTGGACAATTCCTATCGCACTATTCCCTTTGAATAGCCACAACTCATCATGACCCAAAAGATGCAAATTTGACCCCAGTTACGAAGGTCGTAGAGCATTAATCAAAGTCACTCTGAAACTGTGCCACCTTAGGCGAATAGTCTTTAGTTAAAGAATTGACTAAAAAAGAATACTAGTAGCTCTTGCCACGACCAGGCTACAAGAATTGCCAGAATTCTATAAGGGGTCACTGCCCGACAGATTGTCCCTTACAGTCTGTCTATGTGATCGATTGGTCATCCCTTATGACCCTATGACACTTGAACTTCCCATCAATCGCACCACAGTCTAGTCACTTCGAGATGTCACCTCATATAAGTGACTATGGGCCAATGCTGTGTTAATACAGTCCACTTCAATGGGGTTCAAAATTGTCTCTACAACCCATTTGGATATAACAAAGCACAAAACGAGTTTTAGAAACTCAAACGATAAATGTGATTATCATATATGAACAATGAACACAATGTTATTGCTTCATACCATATAAACTAAAGTTTATTTCGTCTATGACAATTCATGACGATCTTATTAAATGCAATAAAGGCTTGGGTAGTGAATATACCATATATTCATTTATTCCAACCTTGTGAATTGTCTTTTTCCTTTTATCCAGTGTTATTCCTAATAACATGAATTCATCTACGAACATGTCTAGATATCTATCTAGTGTTGGTCTCTTTAACTTGAAAGATACTCCCACTTGTTATCATGATAACTGATATGTAACACCCGCAAATGTACCCTATTTTTATAGTAAAAATATTATACGGATACTTTTCAGCGAAATTAGTTTTAGTTTAGAATTAAATTTTCCGTGTCTAATTTAGAATTTCCGAGTTCGTTTTCGGACTTTACGCGATATTTCGAGTAAGTTACATCTTAAGACGTTTATGGGCTTTTTCCCATGTTTTTCCACTTACTCCCTCATACTCTCCTATAAACCCTAACTCACTCACATTCAACCTCCTTCTTCCTCACCAAGTAACCACCAAAACCCTAACCTCCATACTTGCTCAAACTCATAATCAACACTACTCTCTTATTACTTGTTCAAATCCGCTAAAATTCGTCTTAATCTTTCCCTCTCATCGTCCTCTATCTTAATTGGTAATAAAATTACCGTCTTTCTTGCTTTTCAATTTATCCGTCTTTCTCAAAGGTGAATTATATTCATCTTTTGTTGTCTAATTGTAGGTGGTGACCTCCCAGACCTCGACAAAGACTACTACTTGATAGAAGAGGACCTCGACGAGGATTGAAGACGCAAAAAGGTAACGGTGAAGGGTTACTCGATATCGTTACGTGTTTTAAATGTGTTTTCTATGTTAGTAATCGTATTTAGAATAGGATTAGTAATCATAGAAAATTTGTTGTTGATAATAGTTGTTGTTAGTTGATAATTGATAATGAGAATTGATGATTGATGATGTTAATTGATGTTGGTTGTATGATGTTTGGGATTAAGAGTTGATTTTCGTGCATAATTGACCCCAGCCGGCCGACCGGCCGCCGGTCAGCTGATCGGCTGGGAAGTGGGTGTATATTATTTGTGTTACGTAACATTTTGGGCATGAATTATGTCTTAGCCGGCCGACCGGCAGCCGGTCAGCCGACCGGCAGCCGGTCAGCCGACCGACTGAGACGCATCCTATTTCGCCTTCATTTTTCTCAAGTGACTTTGGTCCCAGCCGCGTAGCCGGCAGCCGGTCCCTTTGACCGGCTGGGACACGCTGCATATTCAATTGTTTTTCAAGTGTGGCTATGGTGCCAGCCGGGTAGCCGGCAGCCGGTCCACCTGACCGGCTGGCACCCTGCTGGAGTTCTTTTATCATTCTTTCTTAAATCTTAATTTATAATAGTTCGCATGGTTCGTTTATCGTATAAATTTACGTAATGAATTTAAATATTAATGTTTCGAATATATGATATTCCATTCGCTTGTATCGCATGTTTTGTGAAGGTTTTTGATATGTCTCACTTTGAGTCGGTTTTACACATGTTATGGTTTGAGCACTAATTGTTATGTGCTTTGTACTCTCATTGCCCCGGCTACCTCTTCGTTCGTAAGGCTGGAATGTCGGAACGAGGAGTGTATCCTTACTGCTTAATTGCATGTGTTAGTGGGCATATGACGACGTTGTTGGGAGGCGAACGCTTTGCGTTGATCGACCCGGCCGTCAAATGTTGTATACTTGCGAGGTGGTGTCATTGCATGTAGCGTACCGCTTGTTATGATGCTTGTGCTCTTTTCCGCCTCTTTCGTGAAGGTTGACAGAATTTGGGGTACTCGGCTTCTATGTATGACCGAGTCTTGGATGCGAAATGTCATCGCATGTCGAATCTGGAAAATGTTTATTCCGAGAGAGGCTGGCCAGGTTTAGACTAGGACCGGATATTTATATCGTCGTTCTACCAGGAGGAAATTAGTCAACATATACGAAATGTTTGAATCGTGTATGCGTTCAGGGAAATGTTTATCCCGTGGATGCGATTTTAATCATACTTGCCATGTACACGGTGCTAGTGCGTGTCATTTACCGTGAGAGATGTTGTCAACATATTTGTACGTTTGAATGGATGATTATATGATTGATTATTTGTGATCATTGGATGACTTGGCATGGTTTGTTTGTCGAGTCTCAATCTTATCAAACGTATCAAACTTATGCCGCTAACGGTGAGATGAAAGCCCTCGTGAGTGTATGGTTGCCTAAGAGTTTCATCCCCGAGTCTATCTATAATATGATGATTACGGTTTTGTACTTCATGTGCTCTTATCTTTATATATGTAATTGCCTATTTACCCTTTTCGTAATCCACATGTATATTTATATATGCATGCTTATACTTTCGTATTTCCGTTTAAGTATGTTATTTTTGATATGGCTTGGAGAACCCGGAGTTACTCCCCACTGACTGTGGCGTTCATGTTTTTCATGGATGAACAGGTTGCTTGATTGGATGGATTTTTGCTTGTGGTATTTTGGGTTCGGGTGTGAGCTAGCGGGCGTTGGCCTGGATGAATCACCTCTAGACGTTGTTTAGCTAGTTTGCTAATAACTTTGATATTTGATAACATTTTGAGAGACTTCGTCTCTTTGTAGTATATTCTACTTTGGTTTGTAATTATTTGACATTCCTCGTATTTTTATCTTAGCATGTAAAAAGTTTTAAAAACACCGTATTTTCCGCTATATAAATCACATGCTTGTTATGTTTTATTTCCGCATTCGCGAGGGTTGGGTATTTAGATGAAATGTTCTACCATTAGCTACTTGTATGCCACCTTATCCTCATCATAATGTACTAGGTCTCTATTTGTAGAATTTATAATGATTGACTCTTCAATCATCCTTTTAGTTATTCACTTCTTGTATAACAAAGGTACGCCTAGGATTCGGATAAGTCCTTATAAGTTTGGAAATTTGGGTTTGTGTAACCTTTACCACATATTCAAATTTTCTCTACCAAACACAAGAATGAATCCCTAGTTCTCCTTGAGAACTCTATGGATGTTCTTGTAGGCTCTCCAATGACACTCATGTGGATTGATTTGTTATGAGCTCGTCATGCTCCTAGCATACAATTTATTTAGGTACGTGTATGTAATGGCATACATGATTGGTCTCATGTGGTCAACAACTCTTAGGTTCAGTGGATGACTATGACCCTTTCATAGTGATCCCACTTTTATCAATATAAATAACATACTTTACTTGTTGAAATAGATAAAGGATCTTATCGATATAAGACACTTTTCTAAATGCCAAGCTAAAATCTTCTATTCCACAATAGATTTTAATTTTAGTATACATGTTGCCCTCCTTCAGCCAACATTAAGATCCAACCACTCCTTTCAAAAAGGTAACACGAATACGTCACTCACAATAAGTGATACGTCATTCACGTGGAAAACAATTTCTCCCACTGAACTGCATGTCTTTACATGATAACTTTAACTCCCACATAATTAACTTCATGTCTATACATGACTTTAACTCCCACTGAATTTCATGTCTATACATGACATTTCGACAATTCGAGCGAGACTCTTCTTATATCTCATAATAGAAAAGATCATCATAACCTCTTGGTAGATACATACCATAGGCTTGTGTCATGTACACTTCCTATTCCTAATCCCTATTTTGGCATGTGGTTTTGTTGTGTATCTTGTACACACCTATTATGAGGTATTTCACTGATGATTTGGATCTAAGCATAGTTACGCATTAACTTAGTTTCTGAAGACATCTACATGTCTATCCATGCAACTATAATTTGACAATTCCAATTAAAACATCTTCATGTTTATAGAATGATTTTTGGACAACTCCAAAAAAACATCATTACTTTGCATCGATTCCATTTAGTTTCATAAGTCTCTCATGTTAGAAAATCGAATTTTAAAATTTCTAGGTGCTTCTACTTCATAGATCATAATCTTATTATTTCAAGAACATTTTCTTTTGGTCTCGTCACTAGTCTAAGGATTTACCTAAGAACGCTTTGTTTTGGTCTCCTCACTAGTCTTGAGTCTAACCTAAGAACATTTTCTTTTGGTTTCCTCACCAGTTCCTAACCAGTTTTACGTTGTGGCTTATTTTCTCCCACTCTAGCTTTAGGAAAAATACAACTATTTTCTTAAAAGATAGCCTTATGAGCCACAAACAATTTTGTACTCATACTCGTGAGGGAGGTAGAAGTATCACAACATGACCTTAAGTGATTTACTAAAGACTTCATTGTAAAGACATTGAATCTTAGCGTCGAGATAGACTAGTTCTATAAGCTAAAGAGGTGTACTCATATTCATGTCAATTACAATCTTTATAATTGGTGTGACCAATTGGTTTGGTAGACTCCCTACTTTGAGTTCAATAACTCAATTTTGACTTAGCAATTGATCTTTTAAAGTGAGAATCGAATTCTTAGTCTTCTATTATAAGTATCCAATCATCATAATACTAATATGATCAATTTGAGTCGATACAATTTATGTTATTAGCAAGTAGAGTATGATGACAAGTTTTTAGAACTAAAAGTTTCAACAAACCGAGTGACTTGGGTTGAAAACCAAGTCACTAAATCCAGTTTCAACCAATCTCAATAAAAGGATTCGAACAAATTTCCATGTCAAACAAGGAAATTATAAAAGTTCTAAAAACAATGTCTTAAAATATATCCCAAAATTTAGACAATTCAAAATAAGACCAAGCTTCCATAGGCCTTCAATCATGGGTAGCTACCTTAGCTTCCCTTGAAGAGCCTTCTTAGGCTTGCTTGTCCTTGCTTTTATCCTTGCTAGGATGCCCTAATTACAACTAAATAGGGTAAGAATCACAACTCGTATCTATATACCAAAGTTGAGATCATAATATAAACGATAGGGATAAATATTTACCTACTGGAACAACCTTTCCAGTTTTAAGATCTCCAAGATACTTAGAGCAATTCCTCTTCCAATGCCCTACGCCATTACAATAATGGCATTTTTCCTCATTGGAGGCACCCTTCATGGGCATGGGAGAGCTATTCTCAATAGCTTTACCTTTTCCCTTGAAAGTGGAGGGCTTCTTCCCTTTACTACCACCTTTCTTGAACTTCCCCTTACTCTTTTTATTTATATGGAGTACATCCTTGGAGGTGCAAACATTTAGCTTCATGTCTCTCTCAGTCTGCACAAGCATCTTGTGCAATTTATGAAAAGAGGTTTTCATGTTTTGCATATTGTAGTTTACCCTAAACTGCACATATGCTTTGATTTTCCCAAAGGAATGTAAGACTCGGTCGATAACGAGTTGTTTGGGAATGTCAACCCCTTGCATTTTGAGAGTCTCGACATGCTCAATAAATTTTGAGTACATGAGGGCTAATCTTTTGGCCCTCCTATAGGTTCATGTCGGAAAAACGCGGGAGCCGTCTCATATTTTATGATCCTAGGAGCTTGTGAAGAACATGGTCACAAGCTTGGCATAGATCTCATAGGCCGTGCTCATCTTATGGCACTCCTTTGGAGATAGGACTCCATCGAGAAGATCAAATTGTTTTTGATCGCGGCGGACTCTTTATGGTAAGCGGTTGACCTTTCGTTAGGTGCGGCGGCGGTTGACCTTTCGTTAGGTGCGGTGGGAGAGGCCCGGTAAGGTAACGAAACTTGTCGTCACCCTCCGCGACCAAGCGAAGTGCATATCCCAATCGGTAAATTTAGCGCCATTCTTTTCTAACTTGCATCGATCCATGAAGGATCGAAGCCATGAGACATTCGTGAGAGTTGGAGCATAGGTGGTGGTGGATGAATTAGTATTTGCCATTGCGAATAAACAATATTAACTACAAATTTTTAGACATAAAGGAAATGTCAACATTTATCATTTTAAATACTTGTCAACATTTTAAACAAGTTTTTAACATTTAAATAGTGACCTCTACCCAACTATTATAAATGATCCTGAGATCCAAATTCATATCAACTTGGGCACGGTAAGCCGATTCATCCCTTATTAACATAATTCGGTGGATTAACTCTTTAATCGATTCTACATTAGAACTCTCGGTCGATAATATTACATTAATATTTATCTTAAGCCCGGAACACATGCGGCTACGGTCGCGAATACTTTTGTTGAGCTCAATCCAAATTTCGAAATAATAACCTTTATTACCCCACTTACCCAACTTAACAAGTTTAGCTCCCCGGTGAGCCGAGCCTACTTCCTTGCGAAATTGGGATTCATGGGTTCTACATTTGGTAAGGCTTGATCTCAATTATTTATTATGAGAGGTCATGTCAATTTATAATCTATCATGTTAAAGTGAACTAAATCGATGAATTAACGATTATTTTAATTGACATGGTCGAATGCTCGATAAAATATGCATGTCATGTTTTGGCAATTTGGCAATGCATGCAAACATATTAAATAAAATGCAAGCATAAAAGTAATACTCCTAGTATGGGCTTTCCTAGAATAGAAAATCATATAATCTATTACAAATTCGGAAACCAACTCCTTTGGTCCCTTGAACTTCATAAGCACGCATCCCAAGGTCATCGTCTCTCTCTCTCGGAACTCCTTTCCGAATGGCACCGTCTTTGGGAAACTTCGTAATAAAAATAATTACATAATATATGTATAATAAAATTACAATAACTTCCTTTTATACATTTGTAAAATAAAATAATACAATAAAAGTGATACGAGATCACAATAAATTACAACCGAATCAATATTCCCTTACATTATATAAACCAAAATATGACATTCATAATAAATATGCAGCATAATAATATGTATAAAACATGCTCATTTTAAATGCCTAATCGCTCTATTTAACGGTTTATATTGAATATAACCCGGTTTTACGGAAATGCGTGATAATAACACTTTAAAATCACCAAACAATACTTAAATAATATTTAAGTCCAAGTTAATTATCCCAACTCATTTAGGCCTCAAAAAGTAGTCATCACTCAATTTTTGACAATAATTCAACTTGTTGTTATATAATTGCTCATTTTAGACTTTAAAATCATATTTTAATCAAATAAATCCAAATTTAATTACAATAATTTCAAAATTTGAATTTTAAATTCTTGAATATTCTGGAACATTTCGATTACACTCATAATGTCAAAAATCATGGTTAAAAAGTTTGAATTGATTTTGAGAAAAATTGGTTGCGCTTTATCGGTTTTATCAAATAAAATACATAAGGCATGCGAAAATTAATCATATTAAATTTTAAACTTTAGATCTGAAATGTGTGACATTTATGCAACCAGGAAAACTTTTTCTTAACATAAAATGTATTTTAGCTATATTTGCTAAATAAGTAACTATTTATGCCATTTTTACATTAAAAATTAATAAATCATGCTAGACAAATCACATTAGTCTCAAACTTTCCAGTCTAACAAGAAAATATGCATGTGACAACATACTAAAATGTAATGGTCAGATTCAAAGCGGAAATAGTTTTAACCATTTAACCTTTATTTATTCCGTTTTATCATATAAAAATCATAAATAATACAAAATAAGTCCACTTCACACGAAATTTTACATACAGTAAGTAAAATATATTTGTGATATTGTGTAAAACTTTTCAAGGTCAGAAGGTAAGTCCAACTATTTTTAGCATTTTAAACATCATTTTACTCATTAAAATGTAATAAAAACACTAAAAATCATATTTGAGCAATATAAATTTCCATAAATCATCAAAATGACCTAAAATCATATTAGGACCAGAATATATTGACATGCAAATAAATTTGTGATTTTATCTTATAAAACACAAATTACTAGTTTTCTTTAAGTTACTTTAACTCGAAAAAACTATAAATCAATTATGCATGCAAAAACCAAGGCTCTTGATACCGCTTGTAAGTTTCTTAAACTCAATATTAGACACTTCTAATATCATTTTACAATTAGTTTACTCATAAACTAATTAGATCTTATGCATGCATAACAAAATACAAATAAGGAAGAAGAAATTGTTCCTTACATTGAAAATAAGCGATTTTGGGCACAAGATTAGGACACCTTACTAATCTTGTTCTTGAGCTTAAAATATTAGGGAAGAAATTCCAAGTCCTTAGTATAAGAACTCTCCTTTTGTTGCACCAAGACAATACCCAAAACTCTACAATATTATTACTACAAGTAATATAATAGTAGCCCTTAAATATATATTTTCTAATAACTCTTATTACTACCTTAGGAATTTTATTAGAAATTTATGAACTCAAATCTTAAGAAAAACTTCTCAAGTTGTTTCTAGTGTGAGAGTTGTGAAATTAAGAGAGATAAGCATACATCTTTCTTATGAGATGAATGAATACAAATAAGGAGAAAAATTTCTCCTTATTTGAAGACACCATGATCGGCCCCACCTAGGGTACGTAGTGGGAGCATGCCTTTGCTTTTTGTCTTAACAAGAAAGTAGGCTAGCTAAATATAGGCTTTAGGTTAATCATTTTGTCTAATCCATATTAGATTAATAATTAAAATCCAAGTGCCTCTTATAACCCATAAAAACCGGTGCACCATGTAAAAATAGTTGTCCATTTTATCTTTGTAATTTGTCATTTCTCACAAATGTGACATGTGACATGTAACAAGTAATTTAGCTTATAAATGTGCATTTAACCAATTTAAATGCAATTTCATAACAAATAAATTAGACTTAACATTTTAAGTCACATTTTATGATTACATGTAAATAAAACAACAATTTGTAATTATAATTAACCAATTTTGCTTATCTCAAATGTTTCATAAACATAATGCATTCTTAGTAAACGAACAATTAAATTACTAAAATGAATCTTATTTAATCATATTACAATAAGATATAATTCGCACTCACAATATAAACTTAGTTCAATTTAAGGGATTAATTAATCTGTATCGCTATACAATTAATTAATATATATGATTAGGGGATTGTCCTTTAGGTGTGACCTCAAGGGATCAACTGATCACCACCGTCATACGACAGTAACGTCAAACTCAATTGAGCCAATCGTTACCGATTTATGTTGACCAGTTGACTATAATATTCATCATCTCTTTTGTATTCTTATTATTGAGATTTAATTATGTTATCGCACTATTGTTGAGGACACTTACTCCAACAACCAATGTATATGCATGATGATGTATGTTTATATGTGATAAGTGAATATTTGCATGATTTTAACCCCCAATTTAGCTCGGTTTTGTATGTCATTTGTGCTTTGTTAAGCCATTTTATGAGCTAATATCGTCTTCTAGGCGAATTCCTATGTTCTAACCTGTTTTTTAGGGAAAGTGACGTTTCTACGCCCTTTTTCTATATTCCCGAGCATTTGCCTAGAACCCGACGATTTGAAGAAGCAAGCTTGACCAAGTCAAAGGCATTTCAAGAAGGTTCACTGATTCAAAAGAAAGAAGAAGCAAAGACGATTTCGCAGTTGTCAGAAGATCGATCAGTTAGGCGAAGAAATCATCATTTTACATCAAATCCTATCAGCAAAACCGACTCAAAAGGTCAAGGGGGATAATGAAAGTCAAGTCATATGCAAGGGGAGATGAAACGAAAGTCAATGGACCAAGATCACTACATACCCGATCGGGTAAGTAGTGTACCCGATCGGGTATCCTTGCTGTTCCGAGCTTTTGCTTCGACTTCCTTTATTTTGTCCTACATGTTTAATGTATGACCCCTTCCCCACGAAACCTACTGCTATATAAGGATGCCTCAGCCACCACATCTCAAGACACTTCTCTCTTTACATAAAAAAAACCCTAGATTAGGAGGAGAGAAACCTAGCCTATCTTCTCTTGTCTAGATCATTTTCTTCTTCCTTTTTGTCCTTAGTTTCTTAGTTTATTTCTTATTTCTCTACATCAAATCCTTAGCCTAGATCAATAAAAAATTCCATCTTTGTAATCTACTTTATGTGGTTCAAGTATTGTAATTCGTGGATCGACTATTCTATGCAAGGAATTTCTATTACGGTTATTTATATTTCATCATTATCGTTGTTGATCGTCCTCTAGGTATTCCTATTTTATCTTTAGTTTAAAGTCTTTATGTTTCTTATTTGATTGCTATTTCCTTTACATGTTATTTTAGATTCAATTTCAATATCGTTGTAATCATTTCATTTCCCTAGATCTTCAAGTTAGCGCCGTTATTATCGCCAATTAAAGAGTCTTAAAATATTATCAAAACCAAATAACATGTCTATCCTAGTTTTTATTATTAACATCATCTTAGATCTAAACATCACCATGAGTGAGTAGTCGTTTTTCTAGGGTGTAGGGTGGCCATGTAGGTTGATTAAAAGATGATAATCGGATAAAAGAAATTGTGCTTTTAAAACATTGTGTCTATGCATGTTTGGACTATAACGATAGTTAACGATTCCTGATCAAAATCATTGACTAAAAGGGAATTCTTTTCCAAAGTAGAAATACGTGAATTGAATAGACAAAGCATGACATGGTAGATTAGACCTAGTAAATTGCCTAAAAGCCTGCTAGACCATCTGATCTATGATTGTAATGAACACATCATTCTTACGAACTCACAATAAATTATTTGCATGTTCTAAATCCAACTTCATGAATATGTTAATCTACATGTGTAAACCTACTTCCCTAGATTCTTTTTATCATTGTTAATTCATCACCTGCTTTATTGTTTTCGTTTTGATTTGCTTTTATTTTGTTTTCATTTATGCTTTTTATTAGTTTAGAAATCAAAACCTCAAAACCCAGATACTCGTTAGATAAGACCCAATCGCAAGACATTTCACATTCTATAGGAAACACCATCTCCCTGAGGATCGACCCCTACTTCCCTAATTACATTAATTTGTTATTAGCCTAGTCTGGGTAATTATCTTTGACCAGGGCTTGCGACAGGCCCGATCAAATTTTGGCGCCGTTGCCGGGGACCACGGTTTAGCGTTCCTTTTTCTTGTGATTTTTATTGCAATTAGTTTTATCTAGTCTTTAGGAACCCAAATTCCTTCAGACCTCTCTTGATTTTTCATCTTAGCTTTTCAATCTTATGCCCAGATCTTCTAGACGAAAGCTATTCAACGAAATCTCAAAATCTTCTTATACTTCAAGTTTAGACCATATTCGTGAGAATTACTCGGATATTTTAACTAATCTTGAAAGAGAAGAAGATCCATTCTCATCTCCAATCTCAAAAACCAATCAACCTTCAAACAACACTCCATCTTCATCTTCACAAAAGAAAATGGTTCGACTTTCAGACCATTCCAAACCAACTGCAGATACACTTCCAAGGGGTATTGCTACACCCCAAATCACAGCCCGAAACGTTGAAATCAAACCTGCCTTCATCAATTTAATAGAAAGAAGTCAATTTGGTGGCAATGCCATAGAAGATCCCAACCTTCATATTCAAAACTTCTGTGACTATTGCTCCACAATTAGACAAACTGGAGTATCCCAAGCGTAGATTAGGGAAATGCTCTTTCCCTTCTCTTTAACAGGAAAGGCTAAACTTTGGATCAATAGCCTTAACCGAGTTGCCTTAGGAATAGCCGACTGGGATAGTCTAGCTCTTGCTTTCTATCAAAAGTACTTCCCACCAGAACGAACCACACTCTTACGGAGTCAACTCATTGGATTTCGTCAGAGAGGCGATGAAAGCCTTTATGAGGCATGGGAAAGGTACAAAAAATTACAAAGAGAATGCCCTCATCATGGCCTTGATTCATGGTTCTTAGCTATCACCTTCTACAACGGTTGTTGTGGCGAATCGCGTTGTATCCTCGACTCCGCTAACAATGGTCGTTTCGATCAGATCGATGTAGAAATATCTAATGCAACTATCGAGTCAATGGCAATTCATGACTCTCAGTATAGCAACTCACGTGCTATGCCGCTCAAAACCAAGCAGGAAGATTCAAGCAAAGTAGCACTCCTAGAAGCCCAATTAGCCCTTCTACAGCAACAAGTAGGATGCTCTTCCCAATCCAAGCAACATGTTAATGTCACTAACCATGTAGTGGTATGTGAGACATGTGGGGTTGGAGGACACAGTTTTCAAGAATGTAGGAGTTCGCTAGAGCTAGTCAATGCCTACCAAGCATACAGGCAGGGCAATGCTTTCTCAAACTTTTATAATGAGAACACAAAGAACCATCCTCTTTTGTCCTACAAAAGCACCAACATTCAGAATCCCCACCATCACATTCAACAACCATTCATACCACATCAACAGAAGCCCTATAATCCACCTGGTTTTCAAAACCAGAGACCTCCATTTCAACCTAACTTCAATCAACCTTACCAACACCAACACCAACACCAACACCAACACCAACACCAACCTCAACACCAACCACCCCAAAATCAAAGCCAACCCAATGACTCAAGCCTGAGCAAAATTGAATCCATGCTTCTCCAAGTTGTTCAAAAACAAGATTCAATGTTTGCTCAACTTCAAAAGCGTGATCAAGCTCAAAATGCTGCCATCAAGATGCTTGAAACTCAAATGGCTCAATTGGCTGCCTCTAATACCCAAAGGAAACAAGGCCAACTCACACCTCATGGTGTGCAACCGAGGGACACCGCTAATGCTATCACCCTTAGGAGTGGTACCACTTATAAGGAACCTCAGCAACCCAAGGAAACAATAGTTGAGCCAACACCAGTAGAGAGCCAAAAAGATTCCCAGCCATCCACCGTTAAGGAAGCGGAAAACAAAGAAAAGAAGGATGAACCTGTGAAGGAACCCATCAAAATCCAAGTTCCATTTCCCCAACGCTTGAGGAGAAATCATAAGGAAACCCAGTTTAGCAAATTCATGGAAGTGGTTAAAAACCTCCAGGTAACGGTTCCCTTCACGGAATTGATCACTCAAATCCCTTCTTACACAAAATTCATGAAGGATATCTAAACTAAGAAGAGGACTTTAGATGATGTTGACATCATAACATTCACACCTGAGTGCAGTGCTTTGTTGCAAAATAAGTCCCCTCCCAAGTTAAAGGATCCCGGTAGTTTCTCTATACCTTGCACTATAGGCACCTATACAATCGATAAAGCTCTATGCGATCTAGGTGCCAGTGTAAGCGTCATGCCCTATTCCATATGTGAAAAGTTGAATATGGGAATTCTCAAATGCACCAATATCACTCTGCAAATGGCAGACCGTTCTTTAAAACAACCTACGGGAGTTTTAGAAGATGTGCCTGTCAAGGTAGGAAAGTTTTTCATTCCCGTCGATTTCATCGTGCTAGATATGGCTGAAGATTCTCAAATCCCTATTATTTTAGGAAGGCCATTTTTACACACTGCTGGAGCAGTAATCGATGTTAAGAATGGAAAATTGACACTAGAAGTAGGTGATGATAAAGTCACCTATAACTTGGACAGTGTAATAAAAAGCCCCATGCTAGAGGAGTCTTGCTGTCTTATTGATATTGTCGACTCCATTGTTGATGAATCTCTGTATCCATCAATAATCGAGGATCCTTTAGAGGCAATCTTGTTATTGGAGGATATCTCTTAGAATGACAATTTCGAGATCAGTGAGCTGGAAAAGGACCTGAATGGAGAAGTGATACCGTCAGAAGAAATTAAAGAGTTCATAAGCTTGATTGATACTCCTGCCAAGGCAGAAGTACAAAAACCTGAACTAAAACCTGTTCCCTCGAATCTAAAATAAGCTTTTTCAGATGAATATGAGTATTGCCCAGTCATAGTGAGTGCTCTCCTAGATGAAAATCAGTTCACCACACTATTGACTGTCTTGAAAAAGCATAGAAAGGCAATAGGTTACAAACTCGAAGATTTAATAGGCATAAGCCCAGACTTCTGCATGCATAGAATCAATTTAGAAGAAGGCCAAAAACCTTGTGTTCAAGGTCAACGTCGTCTTATTCCCAACATGCAGGAACTAGTTAAAATTGAAGTTATGAAATTGCTAGATGCTGGCATAATCTATGCAATCTCTGACTCTAAATGGGTTAGCCCTATTCAAGTTGTTCCTAAGAAATGAGAAACAACAGTAGTCAAAAATGAGAAGAATGAGCTTTTCCCAACAAGGATTGTGACGGGATGGCGTATGTGTATTGACTACAGAAAGCTGAATCAATCAACTAGGAAAGATCAATATCCTCTACCCTTCATTGACCAAATGCTAGAGAGGTTAGCTTGTCACAAGTATTTTTGTTATCTAGATGGTTACTCAGGATTTTTCCAAATCCCTATCCACCCTGAGGACCAAGAGAAAACCACCTTCACCTGTCTCTATGGTACTTTCGCTTACCGCAGAATGCCATTTGACTTGTGTAATGCACCTGCCACTTTCCATCGTTGCATGACCAGTATCTTCTCAGATTTTGTTTAATCTATCATGGAAGTATTTATGTACGACTTTAGCGTGTATGGCATTTCCTTTGATCATTGTTTGACAAATCTATCCAGAGTTCTAAAACGCTGTAAGGAAGTCGGCCTTGCTCTCAACTGGGAAAAGTGTCACTTCATGGTGAGCGAAGGTGTAGTTTTAGGTCACATCGTTTCAGAAAGAGGTATAGAAGTGGATCGAGCTAAGATCCAAGTTATTGAACAGCTGCCACCCCCTGCTAATGTAAAAGGAATCAGGAGTTTCCTTGGCCACGCCGGTTTCTGCCGACGATTTATAAAAGATTTTTCAAAGATAGCCAAGCCCCTGACTGAGCTCCTTTTCAAGGATGCACCTTTCAATTTCACTAAGGAGTGCCTTGAGGCATTCAACAAAATCAAACGTGCTTTGATCACCGCACCTGTAATCCAGTCGCCTGATTGGAATCTGCCCTTTGAACTGATATGTGATGCGAGTGATTATGCCGTAGGAGTTGTTTTAGGGCAAAGAAAGAAAAAGTTTCTTCATGCGATTTACTATGCTAGTAAAACCCTAGATCCTTCCCAAATCAACTATGCCACCACTGAGAAAGAACTTCTTGCCATTGTCTATGCCTTAGACAAATTTCGCTCGTACCTAATAGGATCAAGAGTTTGATTTAGAGATCCGGGATAAGAAAGGAGCAGAGAATGTAGTCGCTGACCACCTCTCAAGGATAAGGGTAACTGCAATAGGATTACCAACGCCAATTAATGATTCGTTCGCTGATGATTCATTAATGGCAATTGCGGACTCTTCTCCTTGGTATGGTGATATTGCCAACTTCCTTGTCAGTCGCCAGCTATCCTCCGACCTTTCTTATAATCAAAGAAAGAGATTTTTGCATGATGCAAAATTCTTTGTTTGGGATGACCCCTATCTTTTCAAGCAGTGCTCAGATGGTCTGTATAGACGTTGTATCGCCCAGTGGGAAGTAAAAGGAGTTTTAGAAGGATTCCACTCATCTGCTTATGGTGGTCATCATGGTCCGTCCAAGACCGTTGCCAAAGTCTTACAATCCGGGTTTTTCTAGCCCTCGATGTTTAAAGATTCAAGAGACTTTGTTATGGCTTGTGATGCTTGTCAACGAATAGGTCAAATATCCAAAAGACATGAAATGCCTCAAAATGGCATATTAGAAGTCGAGATATTCGATGTCTGGGGTATTGACTATCAAGGACCATTCCCTTCTTCAAATGGAAATCGTTACATTTTAGTCGCTGTCGACTATGTTTCAAAGTGGGTAGAAGCAATTGCCACCCCCAAAAATGATGCTAGAGTTGTGATATGACTATTTAAAAAGATCCTCTTTCTACGTTTTGGTGTACCCAGAGCCGTGATAAGTGATCGAGGAACTCATTTTGGAGAAAAGCAGTTAGACACTCTGCTTGCCAAGTATGGTGTGTATCACATACAAGGTTTAGCCTACCACCCCCAGACCAGCGGTCAAGTAGAAGTTTCGAACAGAGAGCTAAAAATAATTCTTCAAAAAGTAGTCTCGAAATCTAGAACCGATTGGAGTAATAAGCTCGATGACACCTTATGGGCTTATCGCACAGCTTTCAAAACCCCGATTGGAACATCCCCTTATCGGTTGCTTTACGGAAAGGCCTGTCATCTCCCCGTTGAGTTAGAGTACAAAGCTCACTGGGCTATCAAAGAACTCAACTTAGACACTAAGCTTAGCGCTGATAGATGACTTTTGCAACTGAATGAGCTAGAAGAGTTTTGTTTGCAAGCTTACGAGAATTCTAGGATTTATAAAGAGAAAACGAAGCGTTGGCACGACAAGAGAATAATCATAAAAGAATTCAATGTCGGTGACCAAGTACTTCCCTTCAACTCCCGTTTGAAAATTTTTCCGGCAAAACTTCGGTAAAGATGGTCAGGACCATTCACTGTCACATATGTAAGCAAATACGGTTATGTGGAAATAATGACTAGTAATGGTGAAAAATTCAAGGTCAATGGACACCGATTGAAACTCTACTACAACAATTCCATTATTGGATGCTTAGATATTGTCTATATAGAGCGTCAATCCCCAACCAGATGATTTCATAGGAGTATTCGTCGAGCGCGACGTTAAACCAGCGCTTCTCGGGAGGCAACCCGTGTTTCCTTTCTTTTTGCATTTTATTTTTGCTTTCCCTTTTTCGTTGTTTTGTTAGATTTACTTTGCAGATGAAAGAGTTTTTGAAGAATCTATGAAGATCTTCCTTGTCAAGTCCAAAAGACTAGCTTGGGGGAGTCCGCGCTGACTAGTAAGCTTCACTCTCCTTTCATCTTTTTCCCTTTTTACCCTTCTTTCCATTGGGCATCTCGTTGCATATTTAGTCTTTGTGCTCACATTGAGGACAATGTGATGTTTAGCTTGGGGGAGGGATTGCATTTTCCCATTTTGCATTTTAGTTGTTTATATTTTTCAATTTTTTGAATAAGAGAAAAATATAAAATTTTGAACATAATTGAATGCTTTTCATGCTTTGCTTGCTTGTTTACAATGCTATCATGTTCCATTTCCTAAACTTAGAGCTTCCAAAAGATAATGATTCAATATTCATTGAATTGTGCATACATGGGAAAGTCTTGTACACAGTAGGCATGGAATGAATCTATAGATTAGTACGCTTGATCTTGGCATTTGGCAAGTTACATATATGGTAAGGAAGAACCTCCTTAGGCTGGTACATCTATACCCAGTCTCATTAAGGTGTGTGTAGTTCTCCTTGTGATGTGTGTTATGTCAAAACGCATAAATATGGTTCTCATTTCATTCCTATAAGCATTGCATTCATGATTCACTAAGATTTGAAGCCCTTTTCACTTTGAATTACCCCTCAAAATTAGCCCCTTCATACAAATGTTTCACAAGATAACAACTACATATAAAAACTGCCTACCTTGTTGAGTTAGCAGCTAGACTATGGTGTATGGGTGCTCTTTTGAGAAGATTTGTTCTTTTATGTCAAAGTGAATTTGGGAGAACCAAAATGTTCAAGAAGTGATGTTATGTTTAGAAAAAAAAGAAAGATAAAAAATGAAAAAGAAAAATGAAAAAATTGAAAAAGAAAAAAATCGAAAAAAAAGAAAGAAAAAGAAAGAAAAGAAGAAGTTGTGAGTATCTCCTCAAAATGTCAATTCAATGTTTAGAAGGAGTTCACTCTTGTGCTTCGTGTGTAATAAGCCAATCCGTTCCTTCTGGCTTCGTTATTCATCTTTTGGGAATTAATCGAAAGTTTGGATTGAGTATTCATTTATCATTGGTCAGTTGCTAGCTCATTCTAACCTTCACATGACCATAACTGTTTATCCACCTTTCACCCATTTCCCAAAGCCTTCTTCATATTTTTTTCCGGCTTCTTTTCTATGTGCATTGTGATCTTTGACTTGTGTTTTGAATTATTTACCATATTAGACTGCGGACACATTTTCATAAGTCGTAGATAGGTGAGTGTCTCAAAAACATTTACACATAAAGAAATCACCTTTTGCATACATGAGTGTTCGAGTGTGCCGTGAGAGTCCATTTCTCAAAAAGATCATGCAAGAGCCGAAATTCTGTAGTGAAATTCTTTGTGCTACGCCGTTATGTAAATCTCAGTCATGTTTATGTATCATTCTTGCCCACGTTGTTTTTGGGTTATGATTCATTATGTTTCCAAAGTTTTACGTTGAGATTTGTTTCTTGATGGTGTAGTAGCCAATGCTTGAAACCCTTGTCCTGGTATTGTTTGTTATGTTTGCTTGAGGACAAGCAAAGGTTTAGCTTGGGGGAGTTTGATAAGTGAATATTTGTATGATTTTAACCCCCAATTTAGCTCGGTTTTGTATGTCATTTGTGCTTTGTTAAGCCACTTTATGAGCTAATATTGTCTTCTAGGCGAATTCCTGTGTTCTAACCTGTTTTGTAGGAAAAGTGACGTTTCTACGCCCTTTTTCTATATTCCCGAGCATTTGCCTAGAACCCGACGATTTGAAGAAGCAAGCTCGACCAAGTCAAAGGCATTTCAAGAAGGTTCACTGATTCAAAAGAAAGAAGAAGCAAAGACGATTTCGCAGTTGTCAGAAGATCGATCAGTTAGGCGAAGAAATCATCATTTTACATCAAACCCTATCAGCAAACCCGACTCAAAAGGTCAAGGGGGATAATGAAAGTCAAGTCATATGCAAGGGGAGATGAAACGAAAGTCAATGGACCAAGATCACTACATACCTGATCGGGTAAGTAGTGTACCCGATCGGGTATCCTTGCTGTTCCGAGCTTTTGCTTCGACTTCCTTTATTTTGTCCTACATGTTTAATGTATGACCCCTTCCCCACGAAACCTACTGCTATATAAGGATGCCTCAGCCACCACATCTCAAGACACTTCTCTCTTTACATAAAAAAACCCTAGATTAGGAGGAGAGAAACCTAGCCTCTCTTCTCTTGTCTAGATCATTTTCTTCTTCCTTTTTGTCCTTAGTTTCTTAGTTTATTTCTGATTTCTCTACATCAAATCCTTAGCCTAGATCAATAAAAAATTCCATCTTTGTAATCTACTTTATGTGGTTCAAGTATTGTAATTCGTGGATCGACTATTCTATGCAAGGAATTTCTATTACGGTTATTTATATTTCATCATTGTCGTTGTTGATCGTCATCTAGGTATTCCTCTTTTATCTTTAGTTTAAAGTCTTTATGTTTCTTATTTGATTGCTATTTCCTTTACATGTTATTTTAGATTCAATTTCAAAATCGTTGTAATCATTTCATTTCCCTAGATCGTCAATTTAGCGCCGTTATTATCGCCAATTAAAGAGTCTTAAAATATTATCAAAACCAAATAAACATGTCTATCCTAGTTTTTATTATTAACATCATCTTAGATCTAAACATCACCATGAGTGAGTAGTCGTTTTTCTAGGGTGTAGGGTGGCCATGTAGGTTGATTAAAAGATGATAATCGGATAAAAGAAATTGTGCTTTTAAAACATTGTGTCTGCATGTTTGGACTATAACGATAGTTAACGATTCCTGATCAAAATCATTGACTAAAATGGAATTATTTTCCAAAGTAGAAATACGAGAATTGAATAGACAAAGCATGACATGGTAGATTAGACCTAGTAAATTGCCTAAAAGTCTGCTAGACCATCTGATCTATGATTGTAATGAACACATCATTCTTACGAACTCACAATGAATTATTTGCATGTTCTAAATCCAATTTCATCAATATGTTAAGCTACATGTGTGAACCTACTTCCCTAGATTCTTTTTATCATTGTTTATTCATCACATGCTTTATTGTTTTCATTTTGATTTGCTTATATTTTGTTTTCATTTATGCTTTTTATTAGTTTAGAAATCAAAACCCCAAAGCCCAGATACTCGTTAGATAAGACCCAATCGCAAGACATTTCACATTCTATAGGAAACACCATCTCCCTGAGGATCGACCCCTACTTCCCTAATTACATTAATTTGTTATTAGCCTAGTCTGGGTAATTATCTTTGACCAGGGCTTGCGACATGCCCGATCAATATGATTTAATTATGTTCGTTTTAATGTGATATGGCTGGAAGAACCCCGAGTTACTCCCTACTCACTGTGGCATTTATGTTTCATGAATGAACATGTACTACTTGGTCCATTTTTGGGGTGGATACCGTGTAAGCTAGCCGGCGTTGACTTTCGATATTTTACCTTGCGCTTAGACTCTAGTTTTCTAGATTCATATTTATTTTGAGAGAGTATCTCTCCCCATTGTACCTACTTTTTTTTATTGTTGGTTTGCTTGAAGATTCCTCGCACTATTTATTTCATGTAAAAGTTTTTAAAAATCCCGTATTTCCGCTACTAGTTTTTATGATATGCTTGAATTGTTTTTCGCTATCGCGAGGGTTCTCATAATTGGTATTAGAGATTAAGCACTCCTGACGCACACACGTGAAAACCCCAACCTTAAATATAACTTAACCTATAATAATGAATGAGAGTAGGGTGGAAACTAAGGACCTAAGTTGGTAGTCTTCTTTTATAAGTTAAATGTTAAGTACTAACCTAATTTGCATTGTTGTTTTCATAAGATGGTGAGACCACGCTTAGCCGACAACACTATCTTGGAGGCCCTTACCCAAGTCCTCCGCAATCAACAAGAGAATGCCAGTGCTAATGCTAAAGCCGTCCTCGTTCACTGTGAATATCACCATGGAAGCTATGCATGGATTGCTAGTCAAATAACAAGGAGCAAGGCTAAGACTTATGGTGGGGAGGTAGTCCCAACGGAGCTCTCAGAGTGGTTCTGAGAAATGGAGAAACAATTCGTGATTTTCTAAGTTCAAGAGGGTGACAAAGTGAAGATTTCCGCTCCCTTTCTTGTGAGGGAAGCCGATGAGTGGTGGACCATTACAAGTCCCGTTGCCACTCAAGAAGCCAATTTTGGGTAAAATCGCTTTAAAGGTCTTGTGGAAGACCGGTTATAACCTAAGGAGCTCAAGGAACAATGCTTAAGAGAGTTCATGGAGCTCAAGCAAGGGGAAATGTCCGTTCAAGACTTCACCACCAAATTCAATGAATTTGCACACTTTTCTCCAAGACTTGTGCACAATGATGAAGACAAAGCTTTCTACTACCGGATCAAGTTGAGTGCCTTGTTAGAAACAAAGGTGAGGAGAACCTCTGTGACTTTTGTGGACCTTTATGACAATTCCATATGGGTCGAGAGTTCCTTGAAGGCTATTAAAAAATAAGCTAAAGCCAAGTCCCCTTCCTCTTCATCTTTTGCTCCTCGCCCTAATTTCTATGGCAAGAGGCCATTTGTTCCTTCTTCTTCTCCCTCATATACTAACAAGAGAAATTTAATTCCAAGAAGCCACGCTCCCTGTCAAGCTATTGTTCAAGCAAATGCTCAAGCTTATGCCCCAAAATTTCTTCAAACCCAATGTCACGTATGCAACTTTTGTAAGAAGCTGTATTACCCCGGAGTTGCTTGCTACAACTGACCCTTGATATGCTACTTTTGCAAGAAGCCCGACCATCGTTTCAACGATTGCCCGGATAGGAAGCTACCTAGCAATGCTAAGACAAAGGGTTCTATTTATGTCTTGAGTCGTGCCGAAGCCGCGCTCATCCTGAGATCATCACCGGTATGTTTTCGATTTTAGATAGACCTTGCTATATCTTATTTGATACCGGCGCTTCTATGTCCTTATTGTCGTCTACATTTGTGGACAAACTTAATCTCGAGTCTACCTTAAGTAAGGATACCCCCATATCGTTGCCGGCTTGAGAAATCATTTCTTGCTCCCTTGTTTATCCCAATGTTCCCTTTTCAATTGCAAAGTCAATCTTTCCCGCAAACCTCCTTAGATTCCCGCTTGGGGAACTCGACGTTACTTTGGGTATGAATTGGCTAGAAAAGTATGATGCTAAGTTTGAATGTCGAGACCAAAAGATATTTCTTAGGAGTCCTTTGGCAGACCGTATAACCTACAAAGGGACTCGTTCTCAAGTGGGTGTGAAGCTTATATCCGCCTTGAGGTTTGTAAGTATGGTGAGGATGGGGTACCAAGCTTTCTTATGTGTGGTGACATACTCCCCCACTTCTTTACCTAATATTGAAGATGTACCCGTAGTACGTGACTTTCCCGATGTGTTCCCCGAACATTTTCCCGAGATTCCTCCCGAGCGTGATGTGGTGTTTTCCATTGACCTTGTACCCCGAACCGGTCCAATTGTTAAAGCCCATTACCGCATGGCTCCTACTGAATTGAAGGAGTTGAGAAAAAAAACTCGATGAGATGATAGAAAAGAACTTTATCCGTCTGAGTGCCTCACAATGGGGTGCTCCCGTAATATTGGTGAAGAAAAATGATGGTTTTGTGAGGCTTTGTATCGACTACCGTGAGCTTAACCGTGTCAAAATCAAGAACAAGTACCGTTTGTCTCGTATTGAATACTTGTTTGATGAACTTAAGGGTGCTTCTATTTTCTCCAAGTTTGAATTTAGATCCGATTATCATCAAAACCCCGTCCGCGAGTCCGACATTCCTAAGACCGCTTTTACCACAAGGTATGGCCACTTTGAGTTCAAAGTGATGCGATTCGGATTGACGAATGCCCCCGCTATCTTAATGGACCAAATGAACCGCACTTTCAGTGAGTCCCTTGATAAGTGTGTAGTGATCTGATGACATCCTAATATTTTCCAAGTCCGAAGAAGATCATGTTAGTCACTTTCGTACCATCTTGGGAATACTTCGACGACAAAAGTGGTTTACCTAGTCTCCACATGTAAATTTTGGTTGCCTAAAGTGATCTTTCTTGGGCATGTGATTTCGAAAGAGGGTGTTATGGTAGAGCCTTCGAAGATTGAAGGCGTTTTTAAGTGGAAGAGTCCTACCGATGTTGGTGAGATTCGAAGTTTCCTTGGTTTAGCCGGTTATTACCGCCGCTTTGTTAAAGACTTTTTTAAGCTTGCCAAGACGATGACTCATCTTTTGAAGAAAGAAAACAAGTTTGTGTGGAGTGAAGCTTGTGATTTCGCTTTCCAAGAATTGAAGAAAAGATTGACAACTGCTCCCGTGTTGACCTTGCCCAAGGATGAAGTTGACTTTGATGTGTTACGTGCTGCTTCTAAGTTGGGTCTCGGTTGTGTTCTAATGCCAAATCGGAAGGTTGTTGCCTACGCTCCGCGACTATTAAAAGTTCATGAGGTGAATAATCCTACCCAAGACCTTTAATTAGCCGCCGTTGTTCATTCTTTGAAGGTTTGGAGGCATTATCTTGTTGGTGTTCATTGTCGTATCTTCACTGATTATAAGCGTTTGAAGTATATATTCACCCAAAATAAGTTGAATATGAGGCACAAACGATGGTTGGAGCTGGTGAACGGTTATTGTTTTGAGTTGAACTACCATGAACGCAAAACTAATATGATTGTCGATGCCCTCAGTAGGAAGACGACTCATTCCTTGAGGGACATACGTTTGTTGCCCGATTATCATTTTGCAGAATTGCGAAGATTGAAGCTTGAATTTGTGGAGAATGGATTTGATTACCTAGGTGCTATGCTTTCGGAACCCGTCCATCATCGTGAGATCTGAGAGAATCAAGTGAATGATGCTGCATACTAATCTATTCAAGCCAAGTTACTTGAAGGTAAAGCTAAGGATTTCAAGATTAGTGATAATGGAGTCCTTCGTTTCCGTGGCCGCTTGAACATTCCTGGAGATCTTGATCTAAAGAAGAGGATTCTTGATAAAACTCACTTCTCCTCATATTCAATCCACTTCGGAAGCGACAAAATGTACAAGGATTTGAGGTTACAGTTTTAATGGCCGAACATGAAGGGTGACGTTGTGGCTTATGTAGGGAGAGGTCTCACTTTCCATCATGTAAAAATCGAACACAAGAGGCTCGGTGGGTTACTACAACCATTGGAGGTTCCCTTATGGAAATAGGGGTCCATTCCCATTGATTTTGTCACGGCTCTACCTGTTGGAGCTAGTGTCCTCCACAGTTAGTGCAATAAAATAAATAAATCTCTGTAGGTTCACAGGGTATACTTTGTATAATAATCAGTTGATTAACGTTTATCAATAATGGTTGGCTTGCTAGATAAGTTTGACGTTATTGTCATACAGATGGCGGTGATCAACTGGTCCCTAAAAGTAACACCTAAAGGATGTGTTTGAGAGATGTGATTATTTGAGAAAATAATCATATTGATACCCTATTATATGACTAAAAGGTTAGTCAGTGTATTTGACTACAAGGTTAGTCAATGTGATGATGACAGATTATTTAATAATGATTAAATAAAGTTAGCTAAGACGAATTAAATGTAATTCGTAAATTGAATATAAAATGTTATATTTAATTGTTGTATATAATGTAAGCTAATTAAACATAAACCGTTATAATTAATTGGCAAATTATAATTATACAGATATTTATAATTAATGTTGTATTATAATGTCGGGCCATGTAAAACGACGATTATAATATATAACATTATATTGGAAGCTAAAATGACCAAAAACGAAAGTATCCAGATACACTCGGTTTTTAGTCAATGGGTAGTTATTTTTGAGGAGACAAAATCTCCTCATATAAAACCCTTATGAGCCGTGAGAAGCAAGAGGGTGAAAAAGAAAAATTCTAACCTAATTTTCACTTGAGCCTCCATCTATCAGATTCACACATCACAAAAAGAAAAGGTTAACAGTAACTTTTCACAAAAACACAAAACCTCCTTCTCATCAGTGAGATCGCGTAAGAGGTTCTCTTTCTAGCAAAAGAAAAGGGTATTTCTCGGAGCATCTTGGGTGCAACGATTAGGAGGATATCTACCTTGATATCTCTATTCTTTACGCCTATTGCTAGGACCAGAGGTTGATTTCTAAATCTTTTCTTTGTTTTCGTTTATGACTCGATAATCAAATTATTACTTTTCGTTATAATCCTATAATAATTGTATTGTGGTAATACCGATTTCCGACAAGTGGTATCAGAGCATAGGCCACGAAATTGTTTTAATTTTGATTTCATAAACAAAAACTGTTTTTACGCTGTGTGTTTGTCTCGATCGAGGACTATAGTGTCTCGATCGAGAAGTTTTTGGGAGTATTTTGTCTCGATCGAGTTCTTGTGTTTGCTCGATCAAGAAGTTTTGTTTTCTCAAATGTTTAGGTCGATCGAGTAGCTTGTTCGCTCGATCGAGGACTTTAGTGTCTCGATCGAGTGATATTTATACTCGATCGAGGTCCCTGTTTGTCGACTAGAAAGAATTAGTCGATCCAGTAAACAGTATACTCGATCGACACGTTTTCTTTACGATCGAGAGACTTAATTGTTTAATTTCTTCTCGATCGAGCTACTTACAGAATCGTATTTCCTTTCGTATTCGTTTTCATTTAGATTTGTTTTGTTATTTTAATCATGTAAAATAACATACAATAGATTTGTAGATGTTTTAATTTAATAAAGATTAGATAAAAATGAAAATGGAAATGATGTTGAATGAGTTTTTCATTTGAAAGGATATTAATTTTTCCCTATTATGTCGATAAGGACCATTTTTGCCGAAAAATTTTTGCTAAAAAAAAATTACTGTTTTTCTTTGCTGTATTCAAAGTTTTTTGGGCCTTTAATTGTACATCATTCGGATTGTGTATAATTAATGTGAAACGGTTCACATATGCTAAATATCTTACATTTTAAAGTAGTTTGAAATGTTTAAGGATGGTTCATTTTATCAGTAAAATGAATCGAGATTGTAATTAATGTGGTAATTACAGAATCACCACATAATTATAATCTATGTTAAAACGGTGGTTTGGATAATAAAACAACGTAATACATGTATTATGTCTTGCATGTTTTATTTTAGTTGGTGCCTTTATAAGATGTTTTGGATTGTTTGAATGAATTTTTTAACGTATTTTTACAATCAGTTGTAACTTAGTGTGGCCTTAGTAGAATTGTGTTACCGTAATGAGGTAACATAGTCTGGATGTATTTGCATCTCGAATCTCCATTATTTTAGTTTTGGGTTTTGAAATTAGT
>JAIUZE010009671.1:0-19083 GCA_022085475.1 Heliosperma pusillum | reverse complement strand
GGAACAAAAATTAATGCTACGACAGCCAAATAAGTATCGGTAAGTCTGGCTTAAGACGAGTACTATCCATTTAAAGATTAAGACGATTCAAAGATCATCAAATGGTGTTAATAAAGACAAAAATTTTGGTATATTTTAAGTAACTAGTAGGGTGATTTGGTATGTATTTGACCCGTCTTGAGATTAAGACGGATAGTGGCGGTTTGAAATGAGAATTTGTGAATCAGCACATACACTTAATCGATGAGAAAACCGTACATATATTTTATAATACCAAACTATTGTTTATTCATTTGACATTCTTCTAATATAATTATTTGGCTTAAACTATTACGAGATAAGCCTACCAACCTACATTACTTGATTTTCACCGTCTTTCCATAATGTTGTTCTGTATGATTCTTCTACTACGTGCAAAAAAAAAAACTAGCATGTACATGTACCTAAACCTATATATAAATGACAATTTTTGCAACGAAAAACACACAACAAACAGCCTCAAATCAATTTGAAATAATATATATTGTCTAAGATCATAAAGCTAGAGAAGTTTGAATTAAGTAGCAATGAATTTTTCAATTTCTAGTAATGTGCTTGTTGCTTTAACCCTTTGGCTCATGTTGGCATTGAGCAATGCTAGTGCGTCCGATGGTTATGGTTCGAGTAACGGTCACAATAAGGTTGGCTACTGAAGAGTTAAGAACGATTTACACCTAAGAGGGGAGGGGGTGAATCAGGTGTACTTTTAAAAATTTCTATTTAACTTGCTTATTTGATAACACAAGTAAGAACAATTAAATACAAGACTTGAGAAGCTTAATTGAATTTAAGTTCACAAGAAGTACAACAGGTCTAAGTCACAGTATGAAGAACTGTGACACAGACAAGGCAGCGAGATATGCAGTACGTCACAGTATGGAAGACTGTGGCGCATACATAATAACGAGATGAGTAGTAAGTAAATAATACGCAACGGAATGTGAAAGTAAATGAACAAACAAGACGATGTTTTTAAATTGGTTCAGCTTCTACTCCGAAGCCTACGTCCAATGTTATTTTATTGCTTGTTTAGAAATTTACTTAAACTTACTAAACCCCTTACAATGAAAATAACTCGCCAACCAACCCCAGTTGCACTCAAACTTAAAGCTACTCCGCTTCAAGAGTTTTTGTGTTCTATCTCACAGGTTTACAGAGTCTTGAATCTCAATCGTTCACTTAATGAACATGGAGATCACAATTAAGACTTAAACACGAGATCATGAAACAAACTTAGATGTCACAGTGCAGCGAACTGATACATGGAGAATTACAGCTCTTTTGAAAAAAAAAACGATTGAAGACTTTAAACTTTAAAACGATTTTGCAAACACTTGAAAACAAAGCTTTAAACTCAGAAATTATTTGCAAAGTTTCTTTTATAAATGCTCTTGAAAGTCTTCGTGTTGAATGAGAAATGAGGAGAGTATTTATAGAAGAAGATGTGTGTGAAGAAGGAACCCAACACACCATCTTCTCTTTTTTTATTCAATAGATAATATGATGAAGAATCATTTCAAAATCTCATTAGTAAAATCAGATTTGTGAGGCTAAAGGGAGCTGTCCATTTTTCAGAAAAGAAGAAGTGTGTTTCCATAATTGTTATGGGAACCATAAATTACTTGTGACCATTGGTTAATAACCAAGTGACCATTGGTTAATAACCAAGTGAACTTGGTTATTAACCAAGTGTACTTAGCTTCTCAATTAAGCAAACTTTTCTCTTTCAAACTTGTAATTTGTTTATTTGAAAATCAGAAATCATTTAGAAAGATATAGTTGAGTATTTTGACAAATAAATCCATTCGAAAATTTCTCCTTTCGTTGTATCAGAAACACAGTGCCACAGTGACGTGCACTGTTGCATGGTTTTGCAGCCACTTGACAAACTAAGAATGTTACACTACTTCGTTTACAACATTCGACTTAGGCTATGACTTTCTTCATCTTTAATCATCCTTGCACCATCCTTGAGAAATAATTGAGAGCTTCAAATGCTATAAATCATAACTAAGAAGCAAACCATTAAATGACAATGAAACTTGGCATCATCAACCAAGTATGGTTCTAACAAATTCCCCCTTTGATGATGGCAAATTTTAATAATGTGTGAAGTTTCCCCTTAGCCCATGATTAGTCCGTTTTTAAGCATTTAACATAAGACATAATAAAACATGATCATGATATGAAAGGTTCAATCTACATTAGCCTAATTAGAACATCTAATCATGAAGCAAAACATGTTACGGTGAACGTTAGCCTAAGAGTTAAAGGATCACACACTTACACAGTTATAATACTTCCCCCTCTTGACATCATCAAAAGAAGAACAAACACAATTGATGCACATAGTTGACATAGTTTAACAACAAACAAAGTATATGTTCCAAGGGCAAAAATAAGTATGGTTTGCATAAGAGTTTCAGAAAAATCAAGCCAATATGGATTAAGGTAAAGAATATTGAGGCTATGAAGGGTTTTGGGGTTAACAATAGCTGAAAGGATACCAGATGCAACACTCAGTTGTACTGTGACATATAGCTGATTATAAGTACATATGTCAAATTTTCTTGAGTAGATTCATCCAACCGTGAATAATGACAACATTTTTGAGCTACAACATCTTTGTAGGATTAACATTGTCTTCATGGATTTATTCATCATGAACAACCCCAACATTTGAATTATTTTCCTCAATCGAATCCATGACCACCTTAGAACCCGTCCTCAATCATTTTTTTTTTATTACTCCACTTTCTTTTTAAAGTCTCAACCTCCACTTCATTTTTTTTTTTAAACTCCACTTTCTTTTAAAGTCTCAACCTCCACTTCATTTTTTTTTTTTTTTTTTTGCTCACAAACCCATTTTCTTTTCATTTTCAGTTTGTGATACGGTGGTCATGACTGTGGCAGATGTGGAAGGACATGCTACATTGGGTTTTGAGAATTTGGTATTTGAACAAATGTATCTCCCAATTTTTGGATGTGGCAGCGGTTTGAGAGGGTTAATCTTGTGATAAGTGATAAGAGTGATGTGATATAAGTGTGTTGAGTGGCTTAATGCAAAATCAACTTAAGTGCAAACATACTTATTCATATTTTTGGACCATATTTTTGCATGTAGTAAACTAATCTACAACTAAAATAATCATATGAATGTTCTCAACTCTAGTCAATCATTTAGGAAAATAAAATAACTAGAATCACATGCAATCCAATAAACCAATTTCCAACCGAAGTTTTACGAATTGTTCTCTTTCTAACGGTTTTGTAAAAATGTCCGCAATTTGATTTTCGGTTCTACAAAAGCTAAGACAAATATTTCCTTTCTCAACTTGATCACGCAAAAAATGATGTCTTATCTCAATATGTTTAGTTCGTGAATGTTGTATGGGATTATTTGAGATGTTAATTGCACTAGTATTATCACAAAAGATAGGAGTTGTGTCGAAAATAATACCGTAGTCATGCAATTGTTGTCGTACCCAAAGAATTTGCGTGCAACAGAGCGCTGCACTGATGTATTCACTTTCAGCCGTGGATAGAGCAACGGTAGTATTTTGCTTCTTGGAGGCCCATGAGATGAGTCAAGGACCCAAGAAAGTGGCAATACCCGAAGTGCTCTTCCTATCCACCACACTACCCGCGTAGTCCGCATCGGAAAAACCTACAAGATCAAGATCATAATAAGATGGATACCAAAGACATAGGTTTTGTGTTCCAACCAAGTACCTAAAAATCCTTTTAACGGCTTTGAAATGTGATTCCTTAGGACTTGATTGGAAGCGGGCACATAAGCATACACTAAATTGGATGTCGGGTCGACTAGCGGTTAAATAAAGTAATGAACCAATCATACCTCGATACACGGTTTCACTAACACTCTTACCATTTTCGTCTTTGTCGAGTTTGATGTTAGAAACCATAGGTGTAGCATAAGGTTTAGCATTAGTCAACCCAAACTTACTTAGCATTTCTTTCAAATACTTTTGTTGATGGATCATTATTCCCTTTTCACTTTGCTTGATTTGAAGACCAAGGAAAAATCAAAGCTCCCCCATCATGCTCATTTCAAACTCAGATTTCATTAGATCCGAAAAGTATTTATAAAGAACGTCATTTGTTGCACCAAAAATAATGTCATCGACATATACTTGAACAAGCAACAGTTCATCACACTGTGACTTAATAAACAATGTTTTATCAACCGAACCACGTAAAAAACCATTTTCTAATAGAAACTTTGAAAGCCTATCATACCAAGCTCTAGGAGCCTATTTTAAACCATAAAGTGCTTTGTCAAGTTTGAAAACGTGGTTAGGAGATTCATTGTCTAAAAAGCCCGGTGGTTGTTCGACAAAAACTTCTTCCTCAAGATAGCCATTTAGGAAAGCGGTTTTTACATCCATTTGAAAAAGTTTTATGCCAACATGAGATGCAAAAGCTATAAGCATTCGTATGGCTTCAAGCCTAGCTACCGGTGCATAGGTTTCATCATAATCAATTCCTTCTTGTTGGTTAAAACCTTGCACCACTAGTCTAGCTTTATTCCTTACGATTTCTCCGGAATCATCAAGCTTATTGCGAAAGACCCATCTCGTACCAATTACAGTACGATGAGAGGGCCTAGGGACAAGGTGACATACCTTGTTTCTTTCGAATTGGTTTAATTCTTCTTGCATTGCTGTCACCCAGTATGTATCAGTGAGAGCTACTGTGACATTGGCAAGTTCAATTTGAGAGAGGGTGGGAACTTTGATGTTTCCATTTTTTTAGGACAAGAGGGTTTGAGGCTTCGTTTGGTTCTGGTGTCACAGTGGGCGTCACTGTTGCATCAGGGTTATTTTGTGAGGGTGAATGTGGATCGCTTTCTGTTTGAGTGGGCTGCTCATTTGCATCCTCATTCCCCCTGGATGAGCTAGCATCATTTTGAGCCGAGTGAAGATTACTTCCCCCTGAATTTTGGCCAGCTTCATCATGCAACAGTGGCTCCGATTGTTGCACAGCCTCATCAACTACTTGATCCATATTATGACGTATCATCCCAATTTCGAAATCATCATCCTCCTCTTCTTCGTCAACATGTTCATTTGAGACAAAAATACTAGATTCGTCAAATATTACATGAACGCTTTCTTCCATTTTCATAGTTCTCTTATTGTAAACTTTATAAGCTTTACTATGGTCCGAGTAGCCAACAAAAACTCCTTCATCACTACGAGCATCAAATTTGCCAAGGTTATCTTTACCATTATTGTGAATGAAGCATTTACTACCAAAGCATTTTAAATGTGAGATGTTAGGTTTTCTACCTCGTAATAACTCATAAGGGGTTTTGTTAATGATTTTTCTTATCATGACTCGATTGTAGATGAACAAGAAGTGTTAACGGCTTCGGCCCAAAAGTTCCTTGGCACTTTAGAACTAATAAGCATGGTCCTAGCCATATTTTCAAGAGTTCGGTTCATTCGTTCCACAACCCCGTTTTGTTGGGGAGTTCTTCTGGCCGAAAAGTTATGACTAACACCATGTTCATCACAATAATCCTCAAATGATGAATTTTCAAATTCGGTTCCATGGACGGATCTCAAAGAGACAAGTTTTAAACCAAATTTATTTTGGACCTTTTTCACCCAAATTAAAAATTCATCAAATGCTTGATCTTTAGAACTTAAGAAAAGTAGCCAAACATATCTTGAAAAATCATCCACAATGACACAAATATAGCGACTTCCACCTCTACTTACAATGCGCATGGGTCCACATAAATCAATGTGAATAAGCTCAAGAGGACGAGAAGTGCTAACAAACTTTTTGGATTTAAAGGAGCATTTAACTTGTTTTCCCTTAACACAATCATCACATAGTGATTTAAAATCAAATTTTATGTTAGGAATTCCATCTACTAGATCAAGTTTCTTGAGAGTGTTTAGTGTTCTAGCATTAACATGGCCTAATCGTTTATGCCAAAGCCAAGGGTCATTCTTTTGGACACTCATGCATGATAGGGTTTGACCGGACAATGAACATAGATTAGTCATGTAAACATCTTTAACACGTTTTCCTTCAAGAACGAGTTCTCTAGTTTTTCCATCAAGAATTCTACATTCACTAGCATGAAATTCAACTATATTACCACGATCACATAATTGTGAGATGCTTAAGAGATTGTGTTTCAAACCTTTGACAAGCAACACTTTGTCGACACATAGTGACTTTGACTTACCAACTTTTCCAATAACAATGATTTCACCTCTTTTGTTGTCACCAAAAGTCACCATGCCACCATCGTAGGCTTCTAGCGAGAGGAATTGGGTTTCATTTCCCGCCATGTGACGAGAGCATCCACTGTCTAAGTACCAATTGTTGCTGCCCCTCACTAATGCCTATAAAAGATCAAACATTTAGTTTAGGAACCCAAATAAATTTGGGTCCCTTCTTGAGACTTGTTTGTTTTACTAAGTCTTTCTTAATCCAAATTTGTTTAGTCACTTTAGTGCTCTTTTCAAGGTCAATGACTCTCTTTTCACAACCATTAAACACATGACCCGTCTTGCCACAATAGTTACAAATAATATATTCAGGAAGGCCAGCATATTTTCTTTTTCGAAAATCAGTCTTGCTTGGGTCTCGATTTCGAATGCAACAGTGAGTGTTACTGTTGCGCTTGAAACCAAGTCCAACATTCTTCTCAAGCTTTTCGTATTCTTGTGATTGTTTTAAAAGAAATTCTAAAACATTCTGGCTTCCTTCCCACTTTTGATAAAACAATTTAGCCTCGGCTAATTCTTTTTGTAAGATTTCAATTTGAGCAAGAAGGTCATCGTTTGATTTTTGTGCAAGTTCTAAAGCACTTTTCACATGACTTGACTCATCATTTAATATTTCAGAAATTTGCACAAGATCTTCTTTTCGACTTTCACATGTTGTTAGATCAATTAGAAGTTGGTCTCGTTCCATGGTTAAAGAGGACGCATGTTTAGTGAGGGACTCGATTTCCTTGTTAGACTCATATGACACAGTGGCTGTATCTGTGACATGTAGCAGTTCAGCTTTTTTACTCAAAATCAGATTTTGTTTTTTAAGCCTTTTGATTTCTTTCTCGAGACAAGATGATGAATCGGCTTGTTTAACTTCTTTTAGACACTCTTTTAAATTGATATTTTCCTCGGCTATGTCCTCTATTTCAATTTGCATAGCATCTAGCTTATTGTTTTGGACACGACACTTATAAAAAAATTGGTCTAAAAGAAGACAAACTTTGTCTTTAGAGAAAGATCGAACCTTTTTCTTGAGATCATTTACCTCATTGTCGGAATCTGAATCGAGATCAACAGAGTGAGCCATAAGACATTTGATTGATTCTTTCTTTGATGACTTTGGAACATCTTTATTGAGATGGGAGGAAAGACACAACTTGGCATCTAATTCTTCCTCAAGGACATCGTCCTCCTCGGAATCAGACATGCCCCAAATAGCCGACATAACTTTGCTTTTGCATTGACTGTTGGCAAAGTCACGTTTTTCTTTAGACTTGATGTCATCCCACTTTGGGCATTCTTTGATTTGGTGACCCTTGCCACCACATTTAAAGCAACCAATAGTGGAATTTGACTTTTTCTTTGGAAAATGTCTCTTGCTAGTATTATTGCTAAACCTCTTAAAATTACGACCATTAATCATTCCAACAATGTTTTTAGTGAACATTGCAAACTCGTTATCTCCATCCTCCTCATCACTTGAGAGAGCATTAAGAGCGAGCGCTTTCCCTTTAGAGCTTTCACTAAAACGCTTCATGAGGGTTAGCTCATGAGCCATAAGTGAGCCCATTAGTTCATTAAGGGTGAGAATAGACAAGTCTTTAGCTTCCTCAATAGTCGTAACCTTCGGTTGCCATTTTTCATTTAAGCTACGAAGAATTTTACGAACTAAGTCCTCGGATTCAAAGTTTCTTCCTAGACTCTTGAGGTCATTGATAGTACTAGAAAAACGTGAAGACAAACTATTAATTGACTCATCTCTTGTCATGTTGAACATCTCATATTGTTGCATGAGAAGGTCAACATGATACTTTTTAACTTGTGACGTTCCCTCATAAGCAAGGCTTAGGGTGTCCCAAATCTCTTTGGCCGTAGTACATCCGGAGATCCGGTTAATCTCTTGTTCACCAATGCCATATTGAAGGATGGACATGGCTTTAGAGTTTTTCTCGACCTTTCTATAGTCAGCCTCGACATATTTGTCCTCGCTTTTTGGGGTACTAGTACCATCGGTATTAGTGACCATGATTTCGAGGGGACCCTTTTGAATTATCAACCAACATTCATAGTCCGCACTTTTGACATAGTGCTCCATGCGGTGTTTCCACCAAACATAGTTTTCTCCCTTGAAGATGGGATACTTAGTGTGTTTTGAATCGTCCATAACTAAAGGATCAACTCGTTGGTTTTAACCAATATCAAGAGCACGAGGCTCTGATACCAATTGAAGAGTTAAGAACGATTTACACCTAAGAGGGGGAGGGGGTGAATTAGGTGTACTTTTAAAAATTTCTATTTAACTTTCTTATTTGATAACACATGTAAGAACAATTAAATACAAGACTTGATAAGCTTAATTGAATTTAAGTTCACAAGAAGTACAACAGGTCTAAGTCACAGTATGAAGAACTGTGACACAGACAAGGCAGCGAGATATGCAGTACGTCACAGTATGGAAGACTGTGGCGCATACATAATAACGAGATGAGTAGTAAGTAAATAATAAGCAGCGGAATGTGAAAGTAAATGAACAAACAAGACGATCTTTTTAAATTGGTTCAGCTTCTACTCCGAAGCCTACGTCCAATGTTATTTTATTGCTTGTTTAGAAATTTACTCAAACTTACTAAACCCCTTACAATGAAAATAACTCGACAACCAACCCCGGTTGCACTCAAACTTAAAGCTACTTCGCTTCAAGAGTTTTTGTGTTCTATCTCACAGGTTTACAGAGTCTTGAATCTCAATCGTTCACTTAATGAACATGGAGATCACAATTAAGACTTAAACACGAGATCATGGAACAAACTTAGATGTCACAGTGCAGCGAACTGATACATGGAGAATTACAGCTCTTTTGAAAAAAAACGATTGAAGACTTTAAACTTTAAAACGATTTTGCAAACACTTGAAAACAAAGCTTTAAACTCAGAAATTATTTGCAAAGTTTCTTAATAAATGCTCTTGAAAGTCTTGGTGTTGAATGAGAAATGAGGAGGCTATTTATAGAAGAAGATGTGTGTGAAGAAGGAACCCAACACACCATCTTCTCTTTTTTTATTCAATAGATAATATGATGAAGAATCATTTCAAAATCTCATTAGTAAAATCAGATTTGTGAGGCTCAAGGGAGCTGTCCATTTTTCAGAAAAGAAAGAAGTGTTTCCATAATTGTTATGGGAACCATAAATTGCTTGTGACCATTGGTTAATAACCAAGTGACCATTGGTTAATAACCAAGTGAACTTGGTTATTAACCAAGTGTACTTAGCTTCTCAATTAAACAAACTTTTCTCTTTCAAACTTGTAATTTGTTTCTTTGAAAATCAGAAATCATTTAGAAAGCGATAGTTGAGTATTTTGACAAATAAACCCATTCGAAAATTTCTCCTTTCGTTGTATCAGAAACACAGTGCCACAGTGACGTGCACTGTTGCATGGTTTTGCAGCCACTTGACAAACTAATAATGTTACACTACTTCGTTTACAACATTCGACTTAGGCTATGACTTTCTTCATCTTTGATCATCCTTGCACCATCCTTGAGAAATAATTGAGAGCTTCAAATGCTATAAATCATAACTAAGAAGCAAACCATTAAATGACAATGAAACTTGACATCATCAACCAAGTATGGTTCTAACAGCTACGGACCCTATGGTCCCAAAAACCACAAGGGTATGAGCCACAAGTCGCCTAAACACCACAAGGGTAAGAACCATTACATACCCAAAACTCGTCCTACAACACCTTCAAGTCCATATAGCCCTCCCCCGCCTTCAGGTCCATATAGCCCTCCACCGCCTTCAAGTCCAACTATCCCTCCATCGCCTTCTAGTCCATATAGCCCTCCACCGCCTTCAAGTCCATCTAGCCCTTCACCACCTCGACCTTTTGGTTTACAAGTAGGGTTCTATAAAGGGTTGTGCCCAAATAATGTGGATATTGAGGCAATCCTTACTAAAAAAGTTCAAGAACATTTTGTAAAGGATATAACTATCGTTGCTGCTCTCCTACGCATGCAATTTCATGATTGCTTTGTCCATGTAAATTTTCTTTTTTCTTTTCTCGTGGTCGTATTTTTTTTTTTTTCCGCTTCATATATGGTGCTATTGGTGCGGTTTGTTAATTGTTACTCACTTCGCTCCAACTATTTCTTTATCTTTAATAAACCTATGAAAAGTAAATAAATGACTTAGACAAAGGACTACTTCGACAAATGACTCACATGGCCCATTGGTGCTACATTGTACTAATACTATCAATCTATCATGAGCATGTCGATCCCCCAGTGTATTATGGTTTACAAATTAAATGTCCGATTTTTATTTATTTATTTATTTTGGTTTCTCTATGTACGAATTATATTATTTCACCTACTTATATATATTGTGTATTGTTTTTGTGAAGGGGTGCGACGCATCAATTTTAATTGATGGCCCTTCATCTGAGAAAATGGCATTTCCTAACTTAAGCGTAAGGGGATATGATCTTATCGATACTCTAAAAAGTATTGCGGAAAAAGAATGTCCAGGAATGGTCTCTTGTGCCGACATCATTGCTATTGCTACTAAAGAAGTTATTAAGATGGTAATTTATCTACTCAATTACAATTGATAAAAAAGTTATTAATAGAACGGGAAATTACGAGCTCAAATACATTTTCATGGATATTAATTCCGTAATAGAAATGCATTGTTTGTTTATAAATAGGGAGGAGGACCAAATTATGCAGTACAAACAGGGAGAAATGACGGGCTTGTATCAAATGCTGGTGACGTGAATCTCCCAAGTCCCTTCTTTTCTGTTAGCGAAAGCTTTTCAGCCTTTGCAGTCAAAAAATTTACTCTAGAAGAAATGGTTGTTTTATTAGGTATGCTTCAAAGTAACTATATTTTTTAATGACGAGATTACCCGCACTCACTATTTTTGGTGTGTACAAGGTAAGACAATTTGATCCAAACATGGACTCAAATCTTCGAAGACAATTGATCCAAACATGCCCTAAAGCCACTACATCAAACAATTTCACATTTCTTGATCAAAATTCACAAAGCTCAAACAGGCTGGACAATTCTTTCTTTGATCAAATTCTTAAGCAAAGAGGAATTCTTCATATTGATCAAGCTCTAGCTCGTGATTCATTAACCAAAGATTTTGTTCTACAACTTGCGCAAAGTTCTTCCTTATTCAATTCAAAATTGGCTAGTGCCATGGTCAAGTTGCAAGCTCTTGATGTTCACCTTGGAAATAAAGGTGAAATAAGGAAAACTTGCAACAAATTTAATTAAAAAAGGACTCAAGAGAAGGATCAAGATAATTTATTAATTTTTTGAACAATATAATTTTTTTATGGTGTATTATTATTTATTAATAGAGTTCTTTAACTTTTGAGGTTTGTAATGTACGTTTTCTTCAATTTACTTGTATGTTGGAATGAAAAGTTGTTTTTGTTGATCTGGAATGGTAGTATGTACTTTGATAATATTACTGTATTTTCTAAGGACTTCATCATTTTTTTTGGGTAACATGAACTTTAATTAAAAAAAATAATCACGAAATTAGGTGACCCAACTCGACCCGATAAAACCCGAAAATTGGGTGAACCAAAACCGACCTGAATTGAGGCTAACCCGATAATCGATAGAAGCTATATTTTTTCCAATTCTAACCTGACCCGACCCAACCCGTGATTCGTTATTGACTCAACCCGATAAATGACCCGATAATGAACTAACTTAATAATAATAGGACGAAATTGACATTTATCATAATTATTTTCACTTAAAAACTACAATTAATACACCAACATATTGTTTTACCATAAAATTACATATAAAAAACAAAACACATAAGATAAAATATAGCTTATAGCCCGACTCATGTAATAAAAAGTATTACGAGTACATCATGTAATAATAATCAATAATAATAATAATAATGTTGAGTTTATGGATCCAATACTTAAGAAGGAGAGGGGTGAACTAAGTACTTTTTAAAACTTTAAACACACAACTCAGAATTTATCTGTTACGAATCAGCACTCAGGCAAATTAAACAGTTCAACGGACTGTTTAAACAATGAAGATTGTGCAGTACTGATTCGAACATATTCTTGAATGAATCGAAATACAAGAAAACAAAATAACGATCAAATAACAATAAGAACGCAGCGATTTTTAAGTGGTTCGGCCTACTCTCTAAAGGTCTACGTCCCCTATCTCTCTTATTAATATAATCTTTATAAATAAACCCGATTACAAAGACGATCAACCCGATCAACCCGATTGTGCGACTCGAGTACAACAGCGTACCCCAATAAATCTCTCATTCACAAATCTGAAAATTACAAATCTTTTGTCTCCTTATATGGTTCAGAACTTTGAACAATGGAGAACAATATCCTTAGAAGATGATTGATCGTCAAGAGCAACTCGAAAAGATAGACAAAACTCACAAAAGTTTTGCAAAAAGAGTTTTTTGGAAAATAAAATCAAAGCTCAACTCTTTTTGCAAATTAACGTTTCAGCACAAATTGGTGAGTTAAGTAATTCTGATATGGACTCTCAAATATATAGAAATAATATTAGGAGAGTTTGACAAGATAAGAAGAGCATATTATAAAAGATAAAATATTTTCCAAAAGATATATTTTCCAAATCTTGAATAAAATATTCTTCCAAATATTTAATCTTTCAAAATAATATTTTCCAACTGAAAGAGGATTATTTTATCAGAAAATTTCGTTCAAGATAAAATGGTTATAAGAAATCTTTTCCAAATCTCACGAAATATCTTCGAAAAACATTCAACGTTTTTCTCTGCTGAACAGACCTGATTTAAACAGTTTGTGGGACTGTTTAAAACAGCCAAATCGAGTTATACTCAAGATCATCATCTTTACACCAACTAGACACATGACAATTGACTAAAACTAATCTTCAATGATCATCAAGCTTCATTCCAACTTTTGCATTATGTGAATAACATATCTAGGCATGCACAAAGCAATCAAACATGTTAAAGACTAAGTAGCACGGACTTGTCATCATCAATACACATGGTTCAACAAATAATAATAATATCATCATCATGGTCATCCTGATTTTTTTTATTGTTGTTATTACTCCTATTATAAAATTAAAATAAAATAAAAACTGTATAAAACTACTACTCCTACAACACTTCTACACACTTGCATTTTCGTGCTTGTATCTCTTATATTCCATAATTGATCAACTTAGGATTTCTAAATCAAAATCGAATTCCACTTATTAAACTAAATACTAATTTACAAATATTTTACTATATCATCACTATCATATAATCATCATCATCGAATAATAATAATAATAATAATAATAATAATAATAATTAATAATTAACAAATGCTACTTCGTAGTTAATTCTATTGAATTGAACTTCGACAATTAGAGTTTAAGTTCTACTAAAACACACCTTAACAACACTATATAAACCCATCCAACCTCATTCACAAACTCACACATATTAATTCATAATATCAAGAAATAAGAAACAAGAGAAGAACAATGAAGTTTTTTGTATTCATCAGTTTCCTAGCCTTGTTCTTGGTGATTGCTAACGCCCAACAACAAACCGAAACCGACGCGGGTTCCGAAAACGAAGACGAAGCATGGTTGATACCACATGAACATCATCACATATTCCATCACCCTGGACTCCGCGGAATCCACCCTTTCCCACATTATGAACCACACCACCCTCGTTTCCGTTTCCCTTTCCGTTTCCCATTCCTTAGCCAACCTCCAACCTCACCTGACACCCCTGAAACCGTCAACAACGAGGACTTGGCGGCTAATGTCCACGGCATGGCACCAGTTTCCAACGAGCAGAAGCAGTGTTTCGAGGCGGTCCATAATAAAGACATGATGGCTTGTTTGAGTGACCTACACTCTTATATTATGACTCACAAGATCAAATATAGTTCAAAGTGTTGTGGTGCTCTTGAGAAGATTGAAGATTCTTGTCAACCTCTTGTTAAACATCCTTTGTCAATTTTGGAGGGTATTATTAGTCATCATTGTTCCGCTCCATCTCCTTCTACTTAATTTTATTAGTTAATACTCTTTCCGTCTCAGTTATTTTTTTACTCTTTATATTTATTTATTAAGAGGGTAAACAATTAATTGGGACGGACACTTATTCTTACGTTTAGTAATCTAAAACTATAGATTTTAGTCGTAGTAGTACTTCATGATGTTAAGGAGTATAGATTTTAGTATGATATACGTGAACGGAATAAGAACGTTCATGCAGATAGCATGTTAAATTACAACGGAGGATTTAGTAATCGGTATTTATCAACAGCAATAGCACAATAATATATATAGTGATTCTTTTAATATTTATTAAACGTTTTGTTTATTTATGATTATGACTTTTCGATTTTTTGAACATGTGGCCTAAGCTAATTAGCGAAAAGTTGTTGAGAATATTTTTTAGGTACAAACTCAACAAATTGTTTTATCTCCTAAATCTGCCCTTGCCTACTATGACGAGCCCTGATGTTAAGTGGCAACAGAAGTAATTAAGCAAGAATTGGTTGTTTGGTCATATGGAGCTACAATTTCTAGCACCGGCGATACTTGAAGCTCAAGGGTTTAAACTCGTGACCTTTGATTACACCGGCTAAGGTGATGGTTACAGATATAAATAAAAGGCATAACTCTAATTAATATTCCCTCCGTGCCGATCATTGATAAACCATATAAATGTTCTGATTAAGTCAATTTGACAATTTGTTATTCAACCCGTGTTACTAACCCTTCGTCCATCACTTGCAGAATGTTGAAGGATTTTGTTAAGTTGTTGCGCAAAGGCTTGTTGATTTTCGGCTACACCAAAAGAATAATGTAAAAGATGAATCTTGTAAACAAATTAGTAGATGAAAAAGGAAAAAGTGAACCCACTGGAGAGACGGAGGGAGAATATAGATGAAAAAAAACGAGGTCAAAGTGTCGCCACCTAAACTCTAAAATAGAGTTGTCAAAAAATAACCTTATCCGAAAAACAAACCAAAACCCGCTTGAAAATATCACGGAAATAACCCGCTCTTTACCGCCCAACTCGAAGATGACCCGATCCGATATTAACCCGCACATTTCTACCCATTAAATTTGGCAGAGACACTATTACATTAATTAGATTGGATACATGCAAGTGGGGTTAATGTTTTTAAGATTTAAATACTTTTAATGGTTGCACAAATTCTCATTTGTGACGGGCACTTTTTGTCAAAAGCTTGTAACGAAGCAAATGTGACCATTTTTATGAAAAATGTAACCATTATATAACTGGTAACATTTTATGGATGATTAATTTTTATCATAAAATGGTCACATTTAGTCCGTCACAAGCTTGTGACCGTCACAAGAGAGACCAACTGTAATGGTTGAAGTACAATCGACCCGTTTAAACCCGAGTGTATATATGTACGGAAAATATGATAATAAGAAAGTTGCACAGCAGATTACTGAGATACAAATAACTACGTACGATTAAATAATTTTTATTATAATATAATTTTAATCAGTAACAATATCGTTAGGACTATAAAAAAACTATAATAATATGCTTAGTATTAAATCTCTCTAAAAGGCAATAAATACTGTAAATAAATCTATATATACTAGATATATTATTAACTAAGTTAACTAACATAATTAACTAAGTTAATTATTTAAATTAACTCGACGGCGATGGTGCAACAGCAGAACAATGATTGCTAATGACGCCTTCCAAAAGTGGTAATGGATGTTTAACAAGAGGTTGACAAGCATCTTCGATCTTCTCAAGAGAACCGCAACACTGTGCACTAAATTTAATCTCACGGTTCATCAAATAATGGTGAAAATCGCGTAAACAAGCTCCCATCTTTTTGTCGTGGACCACCATGAAGCATTCCTTCTGTTCTTTGCTAGCCATATGGTATGGGTGGTATGGGAATTTCACATCTACGTCGTAATCGCCGATATCTCCAGAGTCGGTGTCTGGGGAGGTTGGGGGTTGAGCGGTGTAAGGGAAGGGGAACCCGGGTAGGTGTACGTGTGGAAGTAGGTGTGGATGTAGGTGTGGGTGCGGGTGCAAGTGCGGGAAAAGGTGGTGATGTTCATGTGGGAAGAACCATGGTGGGATAAATATGGCTTCGGGTTCAGAATTGCCGATATTTCCAGAATCGGTGCTTGGGGTGTCTGGGGAGGATGGGGGTTGAGCGGTGTAAGGGAAGGGGAACCTGGGTAAGTATGGGTAGTGTGGATGTAGGTGTGGGTGTGGGTGCAGGTGCGGGTGTGGGAATAGGTGATGATGTTCATGTGGGAAGAGCCATGGGATAAATATGTCTTCGGGTTCAGAGTCGGATTTGGGTTGTTGTTCTTGGGCATGAGCGATAATGCCCAAGAACAATACTAAGAAAGTGATTGTAAAAACCTTCATTGTTTTTTTTTGGATTTGTTTGTGTATTTCAGAGGGAGGGAGAACAATTAAGAGGTTTGAATTGTGAGATTTAGGAAGGGGTTTATATAGTGTTTGTAACATGTGTTTAATATCAACTCAAATACTTGTTGACATCCATGATTCACGATTATTAGTACAATAATAATAATAATATTATTATAATAGGAATAATAATAGCTAGGTGATGATCACTGATATTACTAGAGTTTGAATAAGATTGTAAGATGTACATACGAATACAAAACTAAGTTTGATTAATATAATATGTATATTATCCCTTTTAATTAGAGTTCGAAGATGAGTTGAAAATTTGATCATACTGTTATTTGGTTAAGTAATCGAACAAAGATGTTTAAAGAGTTTAATTAAAGGTAGAAGAGTATGCATGCATTTACGGAGTATAATAATAATCAAATGCCAACTTTGGTTTAAATTAATAGTATGGTTGCCTGTAATAAGGACGCTAGAAATTATATTTTACTACATTGTGTGTAGTAGTCTAGGGGTGAGCAAAACCGGGTACCCGATACGGTTTTAAAAACCGTATCGGATACCCGGTTTTTCTAAGGCCAAAAATTAATACCCGGATACGACCCGGTTTAACCAGGTACCCGGTTTCCGTATACCCGGTTAAACCGGGTACCCGAAAACCGTATACCCGGATCCGGTTTATTTAATAATGGTCAAAAATCAAAAATTGATTTCACAAAATTAGTAACGACCCATTACTAGGATGCCTATATAATCTATTAGGCCTATTATTACGAAACATAACAACTTGCAAAGGCAGTTTTGAGATGACAAAATTCAAACTCTCATCGCTTCACATGAAATTTTGACACCCACAAAGTAGTTACATACATTGCAAGTTTCACATCCAAAAGTTGACCCACAAAGTTTCACACAAATAGTCCATATCAAACCCAAAGTTTCACATACAACTTTTTTTTTGTTATTATTAATTAAACCGTGTCAAAAACCGTATACCCGGTTTTGATTTTCCCCGACCCGGACCCGATACGGTTTAATTAAAAACCGTATCGTATACCCGGAAATTCGTATCGTGTACCCGGAAATTCGTGTAATTACAACCGTATACCGTATCGTATCCGTATATTAAAACCGTATCGTATATTTTTGCTCAGCCCTAGTGTGTACGAGTGTGGCGGTGGCGGTGTCGTTGTCGGTGTCGGGTATTAGGACCGATTCAATACACTTAAAAATTAATATGACATTTGAACATTTATTTTAAGAATTCAATAAAAGAATAAGATTGCAAATTCCAAATAAAAAAATAATAATCATTTACAAAACAACCCGTAATATCGCAGCTCACAAAACCGCTTAAATTATATATGTCATTAATATGGTCAATAGATAAAGCTTCCTTGGTATTACAAAAACCAGTTAAATGCAAGCAATAATAAGTATCCGCAATTCACTAATGCAATAAACATTTGTTCGAGCCATTTTTATTTGTTTGTATTTTCGGTTCCGGTTTTGTGAGTTGCAATATTACGGGAAGTGAAATAAAGAGAATGATGGTTGTCTTGTCAAGGAGGAAGATTGCTTAATTACAGCATTCGGTAGTGTTATAGCCAAAATTTACAATTTTCCTACTTGAATAAGTGGCATCTTAAGAGTGGTCCATCATGGAGGAATTGGACTGATGACATGGAAAGAAAAGGTCAACAAACTAACTCCCCAAAAAGAGGAGTAGTTGAGAAAGAACAGGAGAGCATCCAGGGAGAACGCTGAGGAGGAACAGGTCAAAGGAAGCAACTATAAATAACAAGCTAAGACAAATCAGCTGGAACGAGCCAGCAGCTGGAACAGGTCAACAACAGCTTCCTAAAACTTAGGAGCAGTTGAGGAAGAATAGGAGACTTAACAGGCGGAACAAAGTTACGCAAATCCAGTCTCCTGTCAGGATCCTGTCAGGATTGTGACAACCCTCGCGAATGCGGAAATAAAACATAACAAACATGTGATTTATAAAGCGTAAAATACGATGTTTTTAAAACTTTTTACATGCAAGATAGAAATACGAGGAATGTCAAATAAATACAAACTAAAATAGAATATACTACAAGAGACGTAGTCTCTCAAAATGTATCAAACATCAAAGTTATTAGCAAACTAGCTAAACAACACGTCTAGAGGTGACTCATCCAGGCCAACGCCCGCTAGCTCACACCCGAACCCAAAATACCACAAGCAAAAAGCCATCCAATCAAGCAACTTGTTCATCCATGAAAAACATGAACGCCACAGTCAGTGGGGAGTAACT
>JAIUZE010009670.1:0-28193 GCA_022085475.1 Heliosperma pusillum | reverse complement strand
GATCTACTCGATCGAGGGAAATAACCACTCGATCGAGGCTTTTATTCATGAAAATCAGTCGATCGAGTGATTGATCTACTCGATCGACCAACTGGTAATAACTCCTACTCGATCGAGCAAAAGATGTAGCTCGATCGAGTTCTTCTTGCTCCAAATCACCTCGATCGAATGGAAAGCTCCTCGATCGAGGTCTTCTGGCATAGTACGTAATGTGAGCCATGATCTTGGCTTGATGATGAATGGTTTCACGCTTCCCGAGGCAAGAGCTCCTGTCCCGATCCTTCCTTTCTCCTAAATGCATGCAAAGTGGACTGCTTTGACTCGGTTTCTGCTACTATGCAGCTTGTACCTACAAAATGGTAATGAAAGTACAAAGTAGCCAAATAGGGGCATATGGTGATAAAATATCACCCAAACGACATAGAAATGCGTGCATAAATGGACTAAAAAGTCTATATAAAAAAAAAAAAAATAATACACGCAGTCAATCTACATCAAGCATATAAAAGTGAGTCCTTTGAAAAGGTCAAGGAATACCAGAATAAGGTTGAAAACCAACTGGGAAGAAAGATTAAAGCACTTCGTTCAGATCGTGGTGGCGAATATCTTTCAAATGAGTTTGATCAACACCTTAAAAACTGTGGTGTAGTATTACAGTTAACTCCACCTGGAACACCTCAATTAAATGGTGTGTCCAAACGGAGAAATCGAACATTACTTGATATGGTTCGATCCATGATGAGTCACACGGTAGTACCTGATTCATTATGGGGTTATGCTCTTTTGTCAGCTTCTCTTATACTTAACCGAAGTCCGTCTAAAGCTGTAGACAAGACTCCATATGAGTTATGGAAGGGAACGGTCCCTAACTTGTCCTTTATTCGGGTTTGGGGCTGCGAGGCTTATTTCAAGTGGAGACACGAGGATAAGCTCGGCCCGCGATCGGTCAAGACATACTTTATTGGTTATCCAAAAGGAATGTTTGGTCATTACTTCTATTCGCCTACCGAACATCGAGTTTTTGTTGCGGCTAGTGCGAAGTTATTAGAGAAAGAGTTTCTCGAGAACAAGTCAAGTAATAGAACCTTCGATCTGTCGGAGATTCAAGAACCAACAACCGAGCAACCGATGGAGGAAGATGTTCCTTCAACTTCTGCTACGGTTAATATTCCTCAGGAACCTAGGAGGTGGCTCGGGTAGTCTCCATTCCTCCAGACAGATACATTGGTATGGTCGAGGAGAATGATAGAGATGACATTTTGCTCCTAGAGAGTAACGAACCCGCTACCTATAAAGGTGCCATGACCTGTTCCGACTCTAAGCTATGACTTGAAGCCATGCAATCCGAGATGGACTCCATGTATGAGAATGACGTATGGGATCTTGTTGATTTGCCTGATAAGGTACGACCTCTTCAGTGCAAATGGCTTTATAAGATAAAGCATTCTGTAGAAGGACAACCAGACACCTATAAGGCACGACTAGTGGCAAAAGGTTTCACTCAAGTGCAAGGATTGCATTATGATGAAATCTTTGCACCCGTAGTTATGTTGCGTTCAATTCGGATAATCTTAGCAATTGCCGCTTTTCATGACTATGAAATTTGGCAGATGACTGTGAAAACCGCCTTCTTAAACGCTTATTTGGAGGAGGATTTGTACATGGTACAACCCGAAGGTTTCAATGATCCTAAAAATCCTAAGAAAGTGTGCAGGCTTGAGCGTTCCATTTATGAACTTAAGCAAGCTTCTCGGAGTTGGAATCATCGTTTCGACCAGGTGATAAAAGAGAATGGTTTCACTCGATCGGTCGAGGAACCATGCTTGTATGTTAAGTCGAGTGGGAGTAAGATTGTCTTCTTGATATTGTATGTCGATGACATACTCTTGATTGGGAATGACATTCCTCTCTTATCTTCAGTAAAAGTATGGTTAAAGAACCATTTCCAGATGAAAGATCTGGGTGAGGCACAACGCATATTGGGGATCCGTATCTATAGTGATAGATCACGACGGATGTTATCACTCAGTCTGGAGTCCTATATATATATATAAGATTCTTGAAAGGTTCACCATGACCAACTCCAAGAAGGGGTACCTTCCAATGACTTCTGGGATGCATTTGAGTAAAACTCAGGCACCCAAGATATCGCAAGAGGTCGAGCGCATGAGTCGTGTTCCTTATGCATCAGCCATAGGATCGATCATGTATGCCTTGATATGCACACATCCAGACGTGGCATATGCATTGAGTATGACGAGTCGGTACCAAGGCAATCCAGGTGAAACATACTGGATGGCTGTTATAAACATCCTTAAGTACTTACGAAGGACTAAGGATTGGGTATTGACTTATGGAGGAGATACTGAGCTATGCGCAATCTGTTACGCAGATGCTAGCTTCCAAACGGATCGAGATGACTCGAAATCGCAGTCTGGATTCGTGTTTGCTCTTAATGGCGTTGCGGTCAGTTGGCAAAGTTCCAAACAAAGTGTTATAGCATATTCTACAACTGAGTTCGAGTACTATGCCGCTTTGGAAGCTGCAAAGGAAGCTATATGGATGCGCCAGTTCTTACAAGGACTAACCGTAGTGCCTAGTTCAAATGACCCAATCACCATCTATTGTGATAATAGAGGTGCCATCTTCCAAGCTAAGGAGCCTAAGTCTAGACATGTACTTCAGAAGGCTCACATGATCCGAGATTACGTGGAGCAAAAGGAGATAGTGATAGACAAGATTGCTTCGGATGACAACATCGCGGACCCTCTCACTAAACCGTTAAAATATGATAAGCATGAAGGGCACATTATTTCCATGGGAATTAAACGTGTTCCTGAGTTGAAGTAGCTGTTTATATGGATTAGATAAATGTCTCTTTTTCATATACTATTCATAACATCATCGTATTGTTTCATATTTTGTTTTTCATGTGGATTGTACGACAACATTGAACGCCACAAAGTGAACTGAATTACATTATATTTGTTTTGGTCCGTAATCGCCCTCATGAGCTGATAACTCTGGCAATTATATTGTGAAGTTGATTGATGGTGGGTTCAACGAGCCATAAGTCAAACGGTTGACTGATCGATCACATATACGAGTTATAAAGATACCTCGTAGGACATCGTGACAACGTTATGAAGTCCTAAATGTGTAAGAACATTCGGTGGTAGGTCGTGGATAAGACGTCCATAGTGTTCCTAGAGTCGATTCTTTTGACTATCGACTGTCTCTTGAGATTAAGGCAGCTTTTGGGTGACTTTGGTTTCTTTCTCATGGTGGACCGTAACAGGAGGCTAAGCAGATTTTTGCTGGGTCATTTCATACTATGCTTGTATCTGCAGGATTCGAGTTGAAGAAAATATCCAACCTTTATCAGGTTTTGTTATTTCTCAGGGCCACTCGAGGAGTTGTAACTAAAATACATGGCCATGCTCGAATAATGATTCGTTTATCAGTTAGGTTACTCTCTAGTCTGGAAAACCACTCTTGATATAGATCACTTGTAAAATACGACCTTTGTGAATACGGACTTTGCAAATTGTTTTACATTGAGTAGGAGAAATTTTGGATATGAGAATCAGTTATCGCACATACACCTGTGAGGACAAGTGGGAGATTGTTGGAGCTAGTGTCCTCCACAGTTAGTGTGATAACATGTATAAATCTCTTACAGGTTCACAGGGTTTACTTAGTATTCTTATCAGTTGATTAACGTTTATCGATAACGGTTGGCTTGCTAGAAGTTTGACGTTATTGTCATTTTAATGGCGGTGATCAACTGATCCCTAAAAGTCACACCTAAAGGATGTGTTTGAGAGATACGATTATATGAAAAATATAATCATATTGATACCTTATATGACTAAAAGGTTAGTCGATGTATATGACTAAAAGGTTAGTCAATGTAATGATAATACGATTATTTAATACGATTAAATAATACTAGCTGAGACGAATTAAATGTTAATTCGTAATTGAATATAAACTGTTATATCTAATTAATGCATATAATTTAATTATTTAATACGATTAAATAATGTGAGCATAAACGAATTAAATGTTAATTCGTAATTAAATATAAACTGTTATATTTAATTAGCAAATTATAAATATACGATATTTATAATTGACGTATATATATTATACGATATTGTCATAATAAATGATGTCAGACCGGTATTAATAAATCGACTACAAAATGTTGTATGGACTTATTAATATGTGACAAATGACAATAATAATACATATACATATTATACATTAAATAAATAAAAGAGGGAAGACTCCTATCTTGACTCCACTACCTAAAACAAGTAGAAGAAAAAGAGGGCAGACTCCTCCCTCTACTCTACTACGAGTTGGACGGTCCAAATAGGAGAGGAGGAGAGTTTTATATAAACTCCTCTTCTCTACTTTTTGATGATCACAATTACTTTCACAAAAATTATCAGTAATTTTTGGTGTTCATTCTAGGACAAGAAAAAGGCATTTCTCAGAGCATATTAGGTGCAACAATTAGGAGAATATCGATCTCGATATTTGTTCTTAGGCCATATTGCTAGGACCAAAGGTTGATTCTAATATTTATGCTTTTCGTTTATGACTCGTATTTCATATATTATAATTTCGTTATAATCCTTAAATTTCATGTATGAAATATACCTATATTTTCCACATAAACTACATGAGATGTGGTATGATTACATGTTGCGTATGAAATATGATGGCATGATAATGAGCATGAACGAAATTTAATGTGTTAAACGGTGTTGAAGTTTGGCACGAAATATGATATTGAGCATGTATGATTTGAAATATGCATGAATGGTGGTAACTTTGGCATGAGCGTATGTTTCATTATCAACAAACATGTATATGTATGCATTACGTGTGTTTAATGTGGTTACCAAGTTGTAGTTGTGGTTATATAAACTATGGAGGATGATGAGTATGGAATGTGATGAATTTGATATGAAGTGGTAATGAAACTTGAGTTCGCATAATGAACAAGAGAATGTTATGTGGAATAAATGACATATTTGACTTGATCTATTTTTAGTTAATTGATATTGATATGTGGATATGATAAGAACGTGTAAATGGTTGTGAACTATGGTCTTATATGTGATATGAGTTATCTTGAATAATGGTAAATTTGTTAGGTAAGAAAAATTTGATTTATATGAAGTTTGATTTTGGAAGGTCTGTCTTTAAATTACTATAACTTGAGTTCTAAAAAGGCTATTGATGTAAATCCAAATGGAGGTGATAGATTGTCATGTTACGGTTCTAACAGTATGTCATGAGCCGAAATCGATTTAGAATTGAGGGAGATATGCACGTTTTATAAAACTTGGTCAGTGCTGCGAAATCCGTCGCACTCAACTGAGTGCATTAGGCACTCAACCGAGTGCAGGGTACTCGACCGAGTGCACTTTGCACTCAACCGAGTGTCTAAAAACTTATGCGTCTGGATGGTTATAGGGGCGTGTACTTCGATCGAGTAATGTATGTATTCGACAGAGTGCGTCGTACTTGACCGAGTACAGAGTGTACTGGACCGAATGTCCAATATTCGATCGAATTTGTTGTATTCAACCAAGTGGCTTCGCCACATCGAATGAATTGTGGAATTGATTTGTCCATGTATTTTTGTATGTACTAATTTGTTTCATATTTTGCATATGTGTAGAGTCTATTGATCGAATACGAAAGAGAGGGGGGGGGGGTGAATTGAGTATTAAAAACTAGCCCCACTTTTTCGATTTATATGATATGTAATTAATTATTTGATCTTATGAATTAAAATCAACTAATTAACTAATCAAAGTAAGCACAAATAACGAAATAACGAAAAGTAAAGAGATAAGAGAGAGGCACACGATTTTTGAAGTGGTTCAGTTTCACACGTTGAAACCTACGTCCACTATTCTCGATTAATAATTTTTAGTACCTTTCTACGGATTACAAAAATTACCAACCACTCGTATAATCAACACTATGATTATAACTCAAGGTGAGTATCGCTAAATACTCTATACTATCTTACGCTAATAAGAAAGTACAATATAACTCACACAGATTCCCGTTAAAGACTTGTAAGCTTATAATTATGTACTATTATCCAATAACGTATTTCACTCAAGCGATTGTAATAATTGATGCACGACTCTTTTGAAAAACAAAACTCTAAAAATAATAATATTGTGCTCAAAAGGTGTGCTTCTTTAAATATCGATTTCAGGAAAATCAACACAAGTAAAATAAATAGCCGTATGTAAAGTATTGTTGTTTCGGTGTATAGTCGTTCCCTACAATTGTATGTGAATGAGTATTTATAGTAGTAGAATCATAGTAGATCTAAAACCCTAGTATAATATTTAATAAAGATACTTATCTTATCATAAAATAATATTTGCTAATCTTATAGAAATATCTTTATCTCAAAATATTATTTGGTTTATCTTATAGAAATATATTTATCTTGATATCTCAAAATATTGTTGTAAAGATATAGTAGAATCCTAGATTAGGTAAACCAAGGAAACAAACCTATGGAGGCCGGATTCCTATAGCTCACGCAACCCTAGGAGCACGAATCCCTAGGTGGCACAAACTAGGTTTCACGAAACCCTAGATGGCTCAACCACTAGGTGGACTAATTAGGTTAACAACAAATTGAGATAGAATATATTAGAAACCCTAGGTAGCATGACAACCCCATAAGTTGTATATTCTAACCCAATAGAATCTCTAAATATATTCTCTATTAAAATTAATGTGATAAATATGTAAAAATAAAACTCTTTCACTTTGAAAAACATCAAACATTTATTTCCAAAATCATGCATCAATATTTTATCATCCAAAGTCATAGACTAAAGCTATAACTTTGAACATAAAATCTCTCGAATGGAATAGTTACCGAATGACGACCTATACTATCTAATCTTCACAAAGATCTTCAGTATACGGATCATCTCTTCATCTTGATCACAAAGACCTTCCATCTCGAGTCTTGTGTAGATTTATGTAGATCTTGTTTGAAGCGATTTTCCTTAAAGTTATGCCTGGTTAGCTATAACTTCCAAGTTCACTTCCAAAGTTATTCCTGAAGTTGGTATAACTTTGTCTCACAGACTTTATCAAAGTTATGTCTAACTTTGATCTTTCTTCTCATAATTGTTGCTAGCTATAATAAGACTAAAGCACACAATTACACGCATATGATATATCGAGTAAAACATATTATTACGTAAACACATGTCATTATCAAAACTATCAAATTGGTCCAACAAATTCCCCCTTTTTGATGATGACAAGTCTCATATGATTTTCTCTTAACAAAGTGACTAAGTATAGTTCCCCCTCAACAAAGCACTCCAAAGTTATAGCAACTTTGATCGCAAGAACAAAACAACTTAGCCAAAGTTATAGCTTGAGAGAATTTAAGAGATAACGAGTCTTGACAAGGAGCAAGCTTAAGCAAAGACTCAAATCATATCATTTCTTCCCCCTCTTGGCATCATTGAAAAGACAAGAACAAAGACATGAAACGACTAGAATAACACATGTCAAGGCAAGAAATAGATATGCAAAATACGCAATATAAGACGATATATATCAAGCAAAATAAAGTGCAAATGTTGATTAAACTACAAACCACAAAATATATTGTTAGTTGCCATTGGGCCGAATAGACAATGTCAAAATAAGCCAAATGGGCCGAATAGGATTAGTAGTTTAAGAGTAAAACAACCAAGGATAGAAAAATCAAGGCATTTTGGGTTGACGGATTTTGTTAGGATCGACATAACCGGGCCTAGTGCGGTACTCAAGAGTGGAGAGACGGTCAAGGCAATTTGACACATGAGAAGCTTGAGCGGTGAGGCAAACATCAAAGTTCCGGACTTTTAGCGAAAGAGCCTCCGTCGCATCGTATATAGTACGCATTCCCTCACGCATCTCCGTCCCGCTCTTAACCAACGACCCGCCTTGGCTCACCAAGAATGTCATCCTATCCCTTTGCCTATACGCCTCTTGCTTACAATCGATAATATTTCGTTCCAACTTAGCAAGGCGATCATCCACACCATCCATCCATGTCCTCATCTCATGACTCACACCCGACCCACCTTGGTCACGGGTTGAGCCCAAAGAACCCACGGCCACGGCTTGAACAACCGTGTCCAATACCGTCTCAATTTTCTTATCCTGCGCATCCAAGCGCTCCATAATACTACCAATGAACATATCCAATTTGGATTCAATCACAGAAAAATCAGCCCCACCCGAAGACAATCCAACCGAACCTCCTTTGACCAAAAATAACAACTCCGGACCATTAGCATCAAGCTTCATAAATTTCAAGAACGTATCACACATTTCATCTTTTACGGCGACCCCATAATTGTGCATATTAACAACTCCCTTCGACTCAAAGAGCCGTGACAACCACATGCCATACGGCAAGTCAAGAGTAGAGTAAAATTTGTCTTCGGTCACCGAGAAAGCGGTTTGTGAAATACGATTAAAAACAAGAGAAGGTAAATTAACCCGATTGCCCTCCAACCAATGCTTAACGACTAACATCTCATAGCATGCAATTTTATCACGTCCGCCCCGTCGCGGAATCACGGTATTCCATAAAAAATTTAACAGAAATTTCAGTTTTGGTGACACACTTCCAGCCAACACGCAACTCGACACCGTCGCCCCAACATCAAAATACTGCTTAACCTCCAGCTTAGCCATGTCCGTCAGTTCCTCCCATGACGTACTCGGATTGATTTTGATTCCATCATCAGGAACCGAAAACAGAGTACAAAAGTCCGTCACGGAAATCGAAACTGAACGGCCATTTATGACGGCATGCAAGACTCCATTGTCTAAAGAAACAGAGGAAAAGAACTGAATTACCTCAATCGGATACACCGGACCCGAAAACTGAGCCACCGTTTCCCATTCTTGGAAATTTAGAAAATCAGAAAAGAATCCCAAAGCCCTATACTTGTCACACCAAGCCTTAGGATAATACCGACCACCGTGTATTCCATATTGAGCAACCCGGTTCACAAGTTTTCTTTCGTCTTTTGTAAGACGGAGTTTATCAATTCCCAAAGATGTTTCTTGCGGCGAAAAATCACGAAGAGTTACCCGTGTGGTTTCCTCGGAAACCGTGTCAGTGGTTTCGTTTGTGGCTTCTTCTTGGAGTCTTCCTTTCCCTTTGTTTAACCGTCTTCTCTTAGTACCCTCGAGACCCGCACCCGACTCGGTTTGGTTTGGGTTGGGTGATTGTTGTGTGGGAGGAGAAGAGGTATTTTTAGGCATGCTTGGCTTGGGGGTTTTAGGATTTGGGTTTTTGGCAAGTTTTGATCTAGTGGAAGCCATTGATGAAGGTTGAAGGTTGAAGGTTTGTGTGTTGTTTGTTGGGTAAGGAAACCGTGAGGAAGGAGAAGGGTAGTAAAAAAATTGGTTGGGAAATTATGATGGTAAAAGTGATAGGTGTAAGAGAGTAATTATGATTGTGTAAGGGTAGGTTTTACTTTTGTACTTGGGCACATGGGTGTGCCGTCACACTTGATGTCTTTCCCTTTTTTTTTTTTTTTTTTCAATTTGAATTTTGGTAGGAAAAGAATCTTGGGTGGTTATTTTTGTTGAGATATGGTAAGGATAGAATTTGGAAAGGTTATTTTGTTTGAGAATTTCGGCTAGTATAGGATACATGGGTAGAATTTGGCTCAATTTTGGAAAGTGAATCAGATAGGTTTTAGGCAAATAATGTGGTTCATAATTCAATTTCCATAAAACACTAAATATGCAAGATACTCACGTAAAATATATTATATTAAACACAAATATACTAGCAATGAAATATGCGGACACAGTCATATAATCTCGTCTTAATCTAGCCAGTCACGCAGGTTCACAAAATAAATAAGATGAATTTAATTGCTACCGATTAAACCAATTTCCAACCGCAAAATCTCAAAACGTCTTCTCGCTAACGCCTTTGTTAAAATGTCAGCCCATTGAACATCAGTACTACAAAATTCGAGTTTAATGTTGCCCTTTTCTACATGGTCACGCAAAAAATGATGTCTAATGTCTATATGCTTAGTACGAGAATGCTGAGCTGGGTTCTTAGAAATAACAATAGCACTCGTATTATCACAGAAAACAGGCATACAACCAACATTAACACCATAATCACATAGTTGTTGCTTTAACCAAAGTAGTTAAGAACATACCAGTCCTGCAGCGATATATTCGGCTTCTGCAGTAGACAACGCAACCGAATTTTGCTTCTTTGAGCCCCACGTTATTATGCATGGTCCAACAAAAGTAGCGAATCCAGAGGTACTTTTTCTATCTAAAGAACATCCCGCATAATCTGCGTCTGAATATCCTACTAGATTGAAATTACACTCAAGTGGATACCACAAATATAAGTTAGATGTACCAATTAAATATCTCAAGATACGTTTAACTGCAATCATATGTGATTCCTTAGGACATGATTGAAATCTAGCGCAGACACATACGCTGAACATAATGTCAGGTCTACTTGCAGTTAAATATAGTAAAGAACCAATCATACCTCGATATGTAGTCTCATCTACGGACTTACCATTTTCGTCTAAGGTCAACTTTTTGTCAGTTACCATAGGCGTGTCCATTGGATGAGCGTTTTCCATACCAAATTTTCTGATTAGCTCCTTGACATATTTTTGTTGGTGAATCTTTATCCCTTCTTTGGTTTGTTGAATTTGCAATCCTAGGAAGAATTTCAATTCTCCCATCATGCTCATTTCAAATTCTGAGGTCATAAGATCTGAAAAATACTTGCACAATTTATTGTTAGTAGAACCAAAAATAATATCGTCTACATAAATTTGAGCAACAAGTAAATCAGAACCCTCGGATTTTAGAAATAGGGTTTTGTCGACAGATCCTCTCTTAAAATTGTTTTGTAATAGAAATTTTGACAATCTGTCGTACCAAGCCCTAGGCGCTTGTTTCAAACCATATAAAGCTTTATCGAGTTTAAAAACATGGTTTTGAAACTTGCTATTCAAAAATCCAGGAGGTTGTTCAACAAAAACCTCTTCTTCCAAATAACCGTTAAGAAATGCAGTCTTAACGTCCATTTGGAATAATTTCATTCCTTTATGAGCTGCGAAGGCGATGAGCAAGCGAATAGCTTCAAGTCTTGCTACTGGAGCGAATGTCTCGTCATAATCAATCCCTTCTTGTTGATTATAACCTTGAACGACCAATCGAGCCTTGTTACGAACTATAACTCCTGAATCATCCAATTTATTTCTGAATACCCATCGAGTACCAATCACAGTTCGATTAGGAGGTCGTGGCACAAGGTGCCATACTTTATTACGTTCGAACTGTTGAAGCTCCTCTTGCATAGCTACAATCCAATCGGATTCTGCAAGAGCTTCCTTGATGTTGGTGGGCTCTATGGTAGACAGAAAAGAATAGAATGAACAAAAGTTATTTAATGTTCGCCTCGTTTGAACTCCCTTATTCAAACTTCCTAGGATACTATCCATAGGATGAGAACTCATATATTTCCATTTCTTAGAGTTCCTAGGCTCATCATCATCTGATGAACTCTCACTTTCCTCAAATGATTCAGAATCAGGATTGGTTCCCCCTGAGTTGGACTCTGGGGTTATAGCTGAAGTTGGTACAACTTCAGTTACACCATCTTGGTTCTGGTTCAAAGTTATAGCATCATCAGCAATAACTTCAGTTTCCTTTTCCTTGTTTTGAGAAGAGACATTCGTATCATCAACAATTGTCTCAGTTCTCTGTTCAAGGTCATTTGCGGATTTATCAAGTTCATCATTGATTCCTTCAATAACTTCTTCATTATTTTCTGGCACGTCATCTCTGGAGAGGCGAAAGTCTGGATCATTCATGTCCTCCTCTTCATTCTGTTCAACTTGTTCAAGCACATTATCTTCATCAAATACAACATGAACACTTTCTTCTATGCACAACGTTCTTTTGTTAAAAACTTTAAAAGCTTTACTATGATTAGAATAGCCAACAAACACAGCTTCGTCACTTCGAGGATCAAATTTGCTCAAATTACTTTTTCCATTATTATGGACAAAACACTTACTCCCGAAGCAACGAAGGTGAGCTATATTGGGTTTTCTCCCTCTTAAAAGTTCATAGGGAGTCTTTTTGAGAATTGGTCTAATCATAGCTCTATTGTGCACATAGCATGCAGTACTTATGGCTTCTGCCCAAAAGCTTTTAGGAAGGCCACTACACAAAAGCATAGTGCGGGCCATGTCCTCTAACGTTCTATTCATACGTTCCACGACACCATTTTGTTGTGGGGTTCGTGGTGCAGAAAAGTTATGTCCTACACCATTCTCCCTACAATATTCTATAAAAGCTTGATTATCAAATTCGGTGCCATGATCCGTACGAATGGAAACTAACTTTTTATCATACTTGTTTTGGGCGAGCTTCATTAGTACTACAAACTCATCGAAAGTTTCATCTTTAGTAAATAGAAAGATAGGCCATACATACCTGGAGTAGTCGTCGACTAGGACGAATACGTACCTTGATCCACCGCGGCTCTAAACTTTCATAGGTCCACATAGATCCATGTGTACCAACTCAAGTGGACGCTCTGTACTTACTACTCTTTTCGGTTTGAATGAAGATCTAACTTGTTTACAACGGGCACATGAGTCACACATCTTTTCTGTTTCGAATGTGATTGAGGGTAAACCCTCAAACATAAATCCCAAGACTAGTTTCTTTAAAATTGTGGACTAATGTGTGCAAACCCTGTGCCCCACAGTAGGGGTGATAATGAGACGAGACAGCTCGCGAGCAGCTCGAGATCGGCTCGGTCAAAGCTCGGTCAAAGCTCGGCTCGTTTGAGCTCGGCTCGAGCTCGGGCTCGGCTCGGGTAGTTTTCGAGTCAAGCCGAGCAAGGCCCGGCTCGGCTCGAAAAGCTCGTGAGCAGCTCGATAAATTTTTATTATGTATATTCTAAATTAATTTGATTTATAAAAATGCTTTTAATGAAATATGTAATACTTGTAAATGGAAACAAACACCAACTCAAATTTTTTTTACCACCTGCCAATAAGTTAATAACCCATTAATTAGCCCATTAACCTTATTAGTCATTACCCAAATATAATGAAGGGTGATTTTGTGAATTTACCTACTTTACCCTAACTGAGTAACTGCAATACTGCATCGTTTCAACTTTCACGTTTGCCGTTCCAACTTCAAACTTCCAAATTTGATGAAACTCAAACTCTTCAGTCTTCTTCTTCCTTAGTATTACACAATCACGGTCTCACGAATCACGATTGACTCCGCCTTCAAGTCTCCAAGATTCAACCGTGGTCACTACGAGTCTACGACTAACGCCTCTGCTCTTGTTTGTCAGGTACTTCGTCAAATATCAGTCGTCACTAGTTAATTATTTTATGTTTTAATGTCTTTTGAGTAAATTATGTAGAATAATATGATCAATTATGAAATTATTGGTTAAGATGTAGGGTATTGTAACTACTAACGATATCGAATATAGGATTAAATGCTCTGTTTTTAATTTTGTCACAGTCGTCACTAATCAGAACATGATGCTATTAATCTTGAATCCCCAAATACAACATACTTTGAGTTAGAAATCTTCAGAGATAGATACTCCATATTTCTCTAGCATGAAAAATGTACTGTTTCTTCTGGATCGTTGGTTACAGTGGCATCATTGGCATTTACTTTTGCGTTTCTGTCTTGTACTGTATCCTTCTCAAGAAACTAGTGATAGAAGCACCTAGCAAGGTGCCTATATTCTTTATTTGGTGATGGAAAAGTTTGACATCATTAGTCATCTATTGTTTCTAGAAAACTTGTCATTAAAGCACTTAAAGCTAAGTATCCACCTTTTTTTTTGGTAGATGATGGAGAATACTAGATAACAGAGACAATTAAAAATTGCTACGAAGGACTTGCTGAATTCTGTAATGGTTTCTTAATCACTAGTTCATAATTGGTAACATTTGTTTGGTGTACAGAATAAGAGAGACGGAGAATCAAATCGGAACGACCATGACCGGTAAGTTTTTATATTATTGTTTACTTGTCTTGCACTTGGATTTCAGTGCAATTTCTCTTCAATGACACTAGTCTATTTCTTCTGTACTTGTCTTACAGATGCATTAGAGCCTACTTCTCCAGTCACTTGTCCTTCAATTAATACAGTGGAAGAACATTTTGTGAATCTTGATGATGAGATGGATACTGAAGAAGAAATGGAGGCACAAGTAACGGAAGACCATCCAGAGTCTAATCTTAATTCTACCCAAGATGTTCTTGCGGAGGAAAGCCACCTCCTCATCCTTTCAAAAGAGGAAGGAAAGCCGAAGTGTGGAACGACTTTTCAGAACCCTTTCTGGTTAAGAGGACATGGAAATCTAATTGTAAGTACTGCGCGAAACCTTTATCTCACTTGAAATCCGGTGCAACAACTCATTTTAATAGGCACTCAAATAAATGTGCAAAGAAGACATTGTTTTCCAAGAGGCAAAAGCTTATTAACTTTTTACCGTCTAATTCGGGTGCGAGTACTAGTTTTGTTAGTGCTTTACATGATGGCCAACTTGACATGTTAGTGATGAGGGAGGGAATTGCACACTGGATACTCATGCATGAGCATCCTTTTAGAATTGTGGAGGAAGAGGGTTTTAATTTGATGATGAAACGAGGTATTCCGCAATATAAAAGTATGTCTCGCCATACCATAAGAAGTGATTCTTTTAAAGTGTATGAGAGTGAAAAAAAGAAGCTAAAAGCAATGTTGAAAGGTGTTGAAAAAATTTCACTGACCACGGATTTATGGAAATCAAAGCCTCAAAAAATTGAGTATATGGTTTTAACGGGTCATTTTGTTGATTGTGACTGGAAGCTCCAAAAGAGGGTCTTGAATTTTGTCCACTTACCTCCACCCCGAAAAGGAAGAGACATAGCCAATTGTATATTCAAATGCTTAAAGGAGTGGGATATAGAGAACAAAGTAAGTAACTGTTTCCCTTATATTGTTCCGTTTTTCTTATAATTGTATTTTTTAGTCAGCATGTACCTACTAATTTGAAAATAACTTAAACACCTTAAGAAACTAATCAATTTTTTTTGTAGGTTTTCACTATTTCAGTTGATAATGCTTCAGCTAATGATACTTGCATTCAAGTTCTCAAGGACACTTTTTCTCTCACTAAAAGGTTGATTTGTGATGGTAAGTTGTTCCATGTTCGTTGTTGTGCACATATTCTAAACATTATGGTACAACATGGTCTCAAACAAGTGAAAACTATCATCACTAATGTTCATGAGAGTGTTGATTACATTAATCAAAGTGATCTACGACTCAAAAAGTTTACTGAACTTGTACAACAATTCAACCTTAAAGAAAGAAGATTGGTTCTTGAATGTAAGACTCGTTGGAATTCCACTTATGAAATGTTAGCTTGTGCAATTAAGTTCAAAAAGGTGTTTGCAAGGCTAGCTCAAGAAGATCATAATTATACTTATTGTCCTAGTGCTGAAGATTGGGTGAAAATTGAAAAATTGGTTGAAATATTAGAAGTGTTTAATGATACGACGAATATTATATCCGGATCTGAATACCCTACTTCTAATCTCTTTTTGGCTGAAATTTATAGAATCAAAGTGTTGTTGGATACACATTCCGACTCTTCTGGTGAATTTGTTAAGAACTTAATTAAGAACATGAAAGAAAGGTTTGATAAGTATTGGGGTCAATGTAATTTGCTTATGGCTATTGGAGCCGTGTTGGATCCTCGAATGAAGATGAAGGTTGTGGAGATTACTTTTCCAAAGATGTTCCCATCTGATGTAGCTCGAGGTAATGTTAATAAGGTAAAAGAGATATTGTATGAGCTATATAAAGAATATGTTACCATGTATTCTCCTAAGGGGCATAGTGATGAAGGCGGAGGTAATTCTTCTATCAATGTAAGGAGCAACACTCCAGGATTGTCGGAACTTTTACGAGTAGTGAGAAGTGAAGATACAATTGAGTCTAGGAAATCTGAAGTTGATGATTATCTTGACGAGGGGTGTTATGTTCCTCACGAGGACGAGTGTTTTGATGCCTTGCAGTGGTGGAAAGATAAATCAATGAAGTTTCGTATATTATCCAAGTTGGCAGCTGATATCTTAGCTGTTCCAATTACCACTGTTGCCTCCGAGGCAACGTTTAGTGCTGGTAGCAGAGTTATTGATCCTTATCGTGCTTCATTGACTTCAGATGCAGTACAAATGTTGTTATGCACGGGAGATTGGTGTCGATCATTACATGGATTAAAACGAAAGAATAAGGTGATTACAATACTATATTCTAGTTTTTACTTCCTTCATTTACTTTAATAAAGTCATTATTTAATTTGTGAATGTTTTTTTTTTCCAGAACAAAAGCGAGGATCAACCAAAGGAAATTCGTCTCCCACTTCCATAGGTAAGTATAAGTGGAGGACATGGTCGTATATTAGTTAAATTTTTCTGTAGTAGCAAATTATTTTTTGACTCAAATTATTTTTTAGTCATGTATATTTTGTTACAGGAGTTGCGATAAGACCCACGAGCGAAGAGGTGATGACGTATTGCTCAAAGAAGATTAAGGCAAGATATGAGGAGATTGAAGAGGCGATAAATGGTTTTGTTATGGATTATCCGTTTAGTTTTATATACGTTTTTAGTAGACTATGTGGTGAATTATTGTTTTTGGTCAAAATCACTTAGAAAGACATTACGGATTTGTGTACTCGAACTATTAGTTTATCGTATTATTGTTTTTAGTAGACTATGATGCTTTTTTAATTAGTTTATCGTATATTTTTTTTTATTATAGCACGAGGTTTGTAAAAATCGTTAATGGTTGATTTACTTTTCTGAACATAAATAGACCAAAGTCCTCAAGTTGCTAGTTAAGCCTGTCACGAGCCACAGGAGCCCACGAGGCGAGCTTGACACGAGCCCACGAGCCGAGCTTGACACGAGCCCACGAGCCGAGCTTGACACGAGCCCACGAGCCGAGCTTGACACGAGCCCACGAGCCGAGCTCGAGCCCATGTGATCATGTCGAGCTCGAGCTCGAGCCTACACCATTAAAGCTCGACGAGCTCGAGCTCGAGCCAAGCACACCTTCACACTTATCGAGCTCGAGCCGAGCACCCCTGGGCTCGTGCTCGGCTCGGCTCGTTAGCACCCCTATGTCCCACTTTGAGTCGTTTTTACAAAAGTTACGGTTTGAGCACTATTTTTGTTATGTGCTTTGTACTCTCATTCCCTTGGCTACCTCCACGTTCGTAAGGCTGGAATGTCGGAACGAGGAGGTATCCTACTGCTTAATTGCATGTGTTAGTGGGCATACGACGACGTTGTTAGGAGGCGAACGCTTTGCGTTGATCGACCCGGTCGTCAAATGTTGTGTACTTGCGAGGTGGTGTTATTTGCATGTAGCGTACCGCTTGTTATGAGGCTTGTGCTCTTTTCCGCCTCTTTCGTGAATTATCGACCGAATTTGGGGTACTCTCGGCGTCTATGATTGACCGAGTCTTGGATGCGAACGTACATCGCTTGTCTGCGTCGGAACCCGTTTTATTCTCCGTGAAGTCTGGCCCAGGTTTAGACTAGGACCGTATTATTATCGTCGTCCTACCAGAGGAAATTAGTCTACATATACGAATTTCGTCGTGTATGCCGTTCAAGCGAAACGCTTATCCTCGTGTATGCCTGTTAATCATCTTGCCATGTAACACGTGCCTATGCGTTTCATTTAACCTAGAGAGAGTCGTCATGTATTGGGTTATGTGTGGATGGGTGTTACATGAATGGATTATTCATGGTGATGCATACTGGCATGGTTTGTTGTTCGATTCTCAATCTTATCAAACTTATACCTATAACGGTGAGATTAAGCCCTAGTGAGCGTATTCGGTTGCCTAAGAGTGTCTTTCCCCGAGTCTTTGTATCACATGATGGATTCGGATTTGTATTTCCATATGCTCTTATCATTATATATTGAATTGCCTATCTATCCTTATCGTATTTCACATGTATAACTATATATGCATGCTTCAACTTTTGTATTTCCTTCTATGTACGTTTAATGTGATATGGCTGGGAGAACCCGGAGTTACTCCCCACTGACTGTGGCGTTCATGTTTTTCATGGATGAACAGGTTGCTTGCTTGGATGGTATTTTGCTTGATATTTTGGGTTCGGGTGTGAGCTAGCGGGCGTAGTCCCTGGATGAAACACCTCTAGACGATTTTAGCTTGTTTGCTAAACACTTTTACTTTGTTAACATTTGGAGAGACTTCGTCTCTTGTTGTAGTTTATTTCGTACTTTGGTTTGTAATTTATGACACTCCTCGTATACTTCTTCTTCCATGTATAAAGGTTTTGAAAAACTTCATATTTCCGCTATATAATTCACATGCTTGTATGTTTTATATTTCCGCATTCGCGAGGGTTGTCACAACCATGCCTTGCCATTAGCTGTCCGTCACTCCGTCAACAATTTTCCTTATATCCTTATATAAAAAGAGGATTGGGGGGTTGGCTCATTTGAGACTGCTTCACTTTCTTTCTTTACTTTTTGGGGAATCCAAGTTGCTTTCAGGATCGTCTACCGCCATTTAAAGACCCGTTAATTTTGTGCGATTAATTTGACCGTTTTAGAATGGAGGTAGATGCAGCATGTTCGTCTTCTTTTAGAGGGTTGCGAAACATCGTCGACGTTTTATAAAACATCGTCGACGTTTTAAAAAAAAAAGACATATACTACCCTTTCTTTTACTTTATCTCTCTATCTTTTCATCTACTCTATCTCTCATCTTTGACACTAACTAATAAAATCACCCAAAAAACAATTTTAATTAACCCAAAAAATTAGAAAGACGGTTTCAAGTAATAATTAAATGGTAAAAATTATAAATTAACGAGAATAAAATGTTAAAAAGAATTGAAACATAACGTTGGTACATAACGGTAAAAAGAATTTAAAATTTTATGAGAATAATACATTACACCGTTAAAGAAATTTGGAGTGTTAATGAATTGACCAATAAACTGGTTCGGGAAGCAGCAAGAATCAAACAGAAAGATGAGGCTGATGCCTCAAGTAAGAATGGTGGTTTACCCCAGGCACATCACGTGCATCATGTAAGCGGGAAATCTAAAGGTAAGTTTGGAAATAGGAAGGGCATTAAGCCAAGCCCTTCTGATAAACCGTCTGCATCTGGCTTAAAGAAAGAAATTAAGAAGCAGGAAAGTTGCTTTTTCTGTAGAAAACCTGGGCATTTTCAGCAAGACTGCATAAAGCGTAAGAATTGGTTCGAAAAGAAGGGTAAGCCTTTGGCTTTAGTATGTTTCGAATCAAATTATGTTGAAGTTCCTTCTAACACTTGGTGGCTAGATACAGGCTCTAATGTACACATTTCGAATTCCTTGCAGGGATTCCTTAAGACAAGAACCATAAATCCAAATGAGGCCTCCTTATACATGGGGAATAAAGAAAAAGCCTCAGTAAAAGCCATTGGAAGATTTAACTTGGAATTAAGCACTGGATTTAAGTTGATTTTGGAGGATACACTTTATGTTCCCTCCTTCGGACGAAATTTAATTTCAGTTTCTAAGTTAGATAATAATGGTTTTAAATTATGTTTTGGACAAGGTTGTTTCAGTATGTATCGAGACAATATTTTTGTTGGTTCTGGGATTTTAGAAAACGGATTGTATCGAATTTATTTAGATAAATTGTTTTCAAAATCTCTTTGTGTTTCTCATAATGTTTCTCTGTTGGTTAGAAACGTGGAAGATCTAATGAAAGTTCCTCCTTCTTGTGGCATAAACGTTTGACCCATATTTCAAGAGAAAGAATGAACATATTGGTTAAAAACAATATGTTACCTTCTCTTGATTTTACGGATTTTGGGACGTGTGTGGAATGCATTAAAGGTAAGCAAACCAAACACACCAAGAAAGGGTCCACAAGAAGCACTGCTCTATTAGAAATTATACATACATACATTTGTGGTCCATTTGATGTTTCCTTCATGAGCGGAGAGAAATATTTCATCACCTTTATCGATGATTATTCACGTTATTGTTATCTTTACCTTTTGCATGAAAAATCTCAATCAGTAAACGCTTTAGAGGTTTACATTAAGGAGGTGGAAAGACAATTGGGAAAGAAAGTGAAAATCATAAGGCCAGATAGAGGTGGTGAATATTATGGCAAATATGATGAATCAGGACAACATCCTGGCCCCTTTGCAAAACTCCTTGAAAGTTTGGGTATTTTCCCTCAGTACATAAATCCTGGTTCACCATGGATGAATGGTGTAGCTGAGAGGCGTAATCGAACTCTATTAGAGGTTGTGAGGACAATGATGAGTAATACCAACTTACCCATGAAATTGTGGATGCATGCCCTTATGACTGCTGTGTATGTTGGAAACCGGGTTCCCACTAAGGCAGTTTCAAAGACACCATTTGAACTGTGGAAAGGGTGGAAACCGAGTCTTCAACATTTGCATGTATGGGGATGCCCAGCAGAGGCACGCATTTATAATCCACATGAAAGGAAACTCGATCAAAGAACCATTAGTGGGTTCTTTATCGGCTATCCAGAAAAGTCTAAAGGGTATAGGTTTTACTGTCCTACACACAAAACAAGAATTGTGGAAACCGAAAATGCCAAATTCCTTGAGAATGGCGAAGTTAGTGGGAGTGATCAGGTAAGGGATGTCATAGTCAATGAAGTTAGGGTGGCAATTCCAGCTTCTTTGCCCCCAATTATAATTGATGAAGTTCCACATAATGATAATGTTGACCCAGTCAATACTGTGGAACCTAACGTTGATGACCCTCCACTCCCGAATGATAACATTGCCACTGAAGTTGTTGATACAACTTCTGAAATAGTATTAAGAAGGTCCACAAGACCTAGAAAGCCAACTACTTCAAATGACTATGTATATCTACAACAATGTGAATTTGACATTAGTATTGATAATGATCCGGTTACGTTTTCACAAGCTATGAATTGTGATGATTCCGATAAATGGATTAATGCCATGAAAGATGAGATGGAGTCTACGGCTAAGAATGGGGTCCGGGAGTTGGTCAATTTACCAGTAGGTCATAAGGCTGTCGGCTGCAAGTGGGTCTTTAAGACCAAGCTCGACTCCTTGGGTAATATTGAACGACATAAAGCCAGATTGGTAGCTAAAGGCTTTAATCAGAAAGAAGGCATTGATTATAGCGAAACCTTCTCTCCAGTTTCTAAGAAGGATTCATTACGGATCATTTTAGCTTTTGTAGCTCATTTTTACTTAGAGCTACATCAAATGGATGTGAAAACGGCATTCTTGAATGGGAGTTTGGAAGAAGAAGTCTACATGGCTCAGCCTGAAGGCTTCATTATTGATGGCAAAGAGGACAAAGTCTGTATATTAAAGAAGTCCATTTATGGACTTAAGCAAGCTTCTCGACAATGGTATATTAAGTTCCATAATACCATTACCTCCTTTGGGTTTCAAGAAAACACTGTTGATCAGTGTATATACCTGAAGATCAGTGGGAGTAAGTTTTCATTTTTGGTCTTATATGTCGATGATATACTTATTGCAAGCATTGATTTGGGACTATTACGTCAAACTAAAGATTTCCTATCAAGCAACTTTGAGATGAAAGATATGGGAGAGGCGTCGTCCTATGTGATCGGGGTGGAAATATCTCGAGACAGATCACAAAGGACATTAGGGTTGTCTCAGAAAGCCTACATCAGTAAAGTTTCAGAAACATTCAACATGGTAAAATGTAATCCCAATGATGTTCCTATTCAGAAAGGGGATAAGTTCAGCTTAAGTATGTGTCATAAGACTGAGTTAGAACGAAATACCATGAAAAAATTTCCTTATGCATCTCTAGTTGGAAGCTTAATGTATGCGCAGGTCTGTACATGACCTGACATAAGTTTTGCAGTACGTATGTTGGGTCGATATCAGTCCAATCCTGGAATGGGTCATTGGAGTGCGGCTAAGAAGGTTTTAAGGTACTTGAAGGGAACAAGGGACAAAATGCTCACTTATTGACATACTGATCAGCTTGAGGTTATTGGATATGCTGACTCAGATTTTGGAGGATGCGTGGACTCAAGGAAAAGCACTTTTGGTTATGTGTTTGTTTTAGCTGGGGAGCAATCTCATGGAAAAGTGCTAAACAAACAATTATTGCCTCATCCACTATGGAAGCTGAGTTTGTAGCGTGCTTTGAGGCTACTATTCAAGCTTTATGGTTGCGGAATTTTCTTTCAGGGCTTAGCATTATGAATTATGTTGCAAGGCCATTGAGAATTTATTGTGATAATACCGCAGCTGTCTTCTTTTCGAAGAATGACAAGTATTCTAAAGGAATAAAGCACATGGAAATGAAATACTTGTCAGTTAAGGAGGAAGTTCGGAAAAACACTGTGTCAATTGAGCACATTATGACTAGTGCTAATATAGAAGATCCTTTAACTAAGGGATTACCTCCAAAGACATTTTTGAAGCATGCTATTGATATGGGTCTGGAGGATAATCATTAAGGCTTTTCGTTTATGTTTGGATCATACTAGTGCTTTGTAATGATGACACTTATGTTTTGATTAATCGACTTATATTTTATTATGATGATGATTTCCGAACACTTTTATGTATCGTGTTATTGTTATTGTATACATTGTTGTTGCACGATTAACAGAATCAGTCCTTTTCCTCAAGGACATTATTTGGGGATTATGTTTGCTCCTTGTACAGACTGATTATTCTAAGTAATTGGTCCGTAGTACATGGAAGGACCACTTCTCTTTTATAGTAGTGTCTCCGCCATGACTCAACAAGTTGTTCAGGGATGATCAGGGTAATTAAGATAAACCCATTATCTGTTCATTTAACCGTCTACGCGTCTTATGTTATACTTAAGCGTGACATTATGTTTTGATCAGTAATATGGTCCAAGTGGGAGAATGTAAGAATTATTATTTAATTCTCTATTATGTGGACCTAATTACCGATGTCAGTCACCTTAATTAATAACGGTTAAATATATTGTTCCGGATTTTTAATAGGAGTCCTAGTTTAAGTGGATTACGGTTAATGTTTACAGGCCATTAACATATCAGGCCCACTTATTCTATTAAGTCCCTTCTGCCACCTCTCTATATAAGCAACACATGTTTGTGCTTTAACCTAATTCATTCATATTAAGAAACACACATAAAGAAAGTGAATTAGAGAATAAGGAAGGCAGGAGAAGGCAAAACAACAAGGGTTCATCTTTTATCTTTCTCAAGTGATTTTATTATCAGATCTAATGGATACATCACGTAAGTACCTTTCAGTAATTATTACTTTAATCAAGATCCTATAATTTATGGTTACACTCTATTCATACGTATTGGCTTGACCCTTAACTATTTTTTCCGTCGATTTGTCCGTTAAGTATGTGACGCGACGAATTAATTTATGAGATTTTCTACATAGTAACCCTCTAATTTTTTAAATTTTACAAGATAACCTACCTTCTCCTCAAATCACATATGCTTAAAAATATAGTCCCTTAATTAATTTATTTTTTCACATTTTTACTCAATTACATCTATAATTGTCAAATCTACCCTTATTACCCATCAATTAACATAGTGTTAACAGAAAATCTAGTACGAACTTTGTTCAATATAAATTAATTCCCAATACAATTTTCTAAATGTCAAAGTAAAAGTGTTATATATCGAGTATTGAAATAATCAATCCCAAATTTGATTCATAGATTTCATTCAATTAAAAAACTTTTCTTTTCGAAACCCCATTGATACCCCAAAACTGAAATGTTGTAAACAACTAACATTGACTCACTTCAATTATTCGACAAATTGGCATAATAAAGTTGTGTACAATTGAGGAGACGTGACTCATTTGTAAACATACGATTAAAGCTTAATAATGGATTTCTTTGTTAATCATTAAACCCGGTTTTTGGAGAATTGTGATAATGATACCTTAAAGAGATGATGATACCGAGAGTTGACATTTTTTTGGACTAATTGAGTGAATAACGTGCTAAGAATGATAAATTGAGGGACTAAGAAAGTATTTCTTAGAGTGTTTCTTTTGTAAGAAAAAAAATAGGGTTACCTTGTAGGATTTTAAAAAATAGAGAGTTACCTTGTAGAAAATCTCATAATTCAACTGGCCACGTCACATACTTGACGGACAAATTGACGGAAAAAATAGTTAAGGGTCACGTCAATACATATTAAAGAGTTAGGGGTTAGCACATATGATCTTTGAAAAGTAGGGTTACCACGTAGAATTTGAAAAAACACAGGGTTAACATATAGAAAAACCCATAAAATATTTTTGCAACTAAAGTTACAACTAAAATTGTTCACAATTTATTAAAAAACTGCTATGTTAACTATTAATTTAAAAAAATGACACATTTTATCGTTAATGGGTTCCCTTTTCTCCGTCTTACTAACGGAAAAGGCATGTCTTAAAGGTGATTTGCTGATTTTAGATATGAAGTTTTTGGATTCCGTCCCTCCACAACCTGTTAAACTTATTCCCTTTAATGTTTTGGCTATTGTTTAGAATTTATGAATGTCATGTTTATGGCACTATTTCTAGGGTTTTGTTAAATTGGACCTTTGCTTATTTTTGGTGTGTCACAGTTGGTTTTCAGTTGCCTGTGTAATTGGTGTTTGTTTGAGGCTTTTTTCCCCTTTTATATTGGGGTTTAATGAGATTTTATGTTTACTTGATGCTTTTTATTTTTTTACTAAACGGGCCTTTATTGAGTGCGCCTCTACTTAATTTCATTACCATTGTGGCCTATCTATAACTATTGTATATGACCTTAAAATGGGCTCGGTAAATTATTTTTCTTTTGGCAAAAGGTAAGTAATATTAAGTAAAATGCCCAAAAATGGCATACCATTACATCATACAGTTCATGCTAAACAAAGACATTTAAAGAATTACATGACAACCCAAAAAGCATCACATAGACAATACTACATTAATCCAATACTTTTGCATCAATTGATGTCCCTTGTAGCAATCTTGTCTAAACTACAAAGTTTAGGCGAAGTCTTGCTTGATCCTTCACATGATGAAAGAAAACTTCAGTCCTCATAATACATCCCTAAAGTCTGCATTTGTTCTTGAGCATCCAATTCCCATACTGAACTGCAGATAATAGAGAGCAAGTCACCAAACGTTGAAAACCTCATCTGCAGTAGGGCTTCATAGGTAAGCCCATTCCTATTGTTCACCTGTAACCAGTCATCCAACAGAACCAGGCATCTTATGATAAAGACACAATCCTTAAAGAGATGATGATGAGTCTCTTCAACATTCCCACACAGAAAATAGACTATCTCTACCAGCATTCCTCTCTTAGCCAATCTATCCAAGGTTAGAAGTAGTTTGCATTTAAATTAACCAAATGATAAATTTATCTCGAGAAGTGTTAAACCTGTTCCACACCACCTTAGCCCAGGGGGTCTCGATTGTATCTTCAATGTTAACCCACGCATAACCAGCATCAACAGAATAACCCTCATCATACCCCATTTAGTTATCCCGCACAAGAGAATCTTTGATTACAGTTTTGACTCGACAAATCTTCCTCCACGCCCAAGAGCTATAGTTGGAAGGCTCATACTCAAGCCAATCTCTGCCTTTCAAATAAACATTGTCAATCCATCTAATCCAAATGTGATCTTTTATAAGAGCTATCCACCAGATCAACTTCCCTATAACAACCATATTCCACAGTTTACTATCCACCAATCCCAATCCTTCATATCTTTTCTGTGTACACCAAACCTTCCTAGCCACTAGAGGAGGTTTAGAATACTTATCAGTGTCTTCTTAAAGGAAATTTCTACAAAAAGCAGTGATCTTATCCATAACTCCTACTAGTAATATAAAGAGTTGAGCCCAATAGTTATGCACAGTAGAAAGAAAAAATTTAACCAAGACTAGTCTGCGTGAATAAGAAATCCTTATCGTATTCCAACCTCTGATTCGAGCAAGAAGTTTATCAACAAGTTGATTGTAGTCAATTTTAGACAATCTATTATGGGAAATACAAACTCCAAGGTATTTAAAGGGAAGAGACCCTTTCTTGAAACCACTATGCTTGCAAGATAGTTGCCTCAATATCAGACACAACTCCATTAAGCATAAGATCATATTTATCAGAGTTTATATGAAGTCCATAAGAAGTTGAGAAGGAATAAAATCCTTCAATGAGCATAAAGATAGATCTTATATCCCCTTTACAGAAAATGAGCAGATCATCTGCAAACATCAAATGATTCAACGTAATCCCTTTACAAAGGTGATGGAATTTAAATCCTTCCATACATCCCACAATTTTCAAAATTCTACGTAAATATTCCATACAAATGGTGAAAAGCAAGGGAGAAAGAGGATCCCCCTGCCTAAGACCCCTTTCCCCCAAGAAAAACCATGAGTCTCCTCATTGAGAACAATGGAATATGAAGTAGTGGACACACACTGCATGATCAGATGGATAGATTGAGCTGGGAAGCATAAACAGCCTAGGATCTGTTCTAAAAATCTCTATTCAATTGAGTCATTAGCTTTCCTCAAGTTAACTTTAATCATACATCTATCGATAGTAGATTTTCTAGCATAAAGTCTAATAAGATCTTGACTAAAGAGAATGTTTCCCCATTATGCTTCTACCTTTAATGAATCCAGATTGGGAAGGATTAATAATACCAAGCAAGACCCCAGACAGTCTATTACAAAGGATTTTTGAAATGAACTTGTACAATGTATTGCAGCAGGCTGTAGGTCTAAAATGTAACACCCCCGATTTTATAATAATGGAAATTTACTAAAGTCGTTCATTTTCTAAAATTCTCTTTTACTTTTATCGGTTAAAATATATTAAATCGATAATTTATAATTGCGTGGCTATAAATTAATGTTAAATTGAATTTAGTTTAGTTGGGTAAAAACCGTTGCATTTCAGTCTGTTATAAACCCATAATCAAACTCTACTAAAAAATAAGAGTAGATAATACCTACCTTGAATATTGAGCATATTACTACTTACTTTCTCACAACAAACCCACCACAAATCTCCACCTCCCTCCTCAACACCTTCTTTCTCAACACCAAAAACTCTAGTAAACCTTCATAACCTAAAAATCTTAAGAGAGATGCTATTGATTCGTCTCTCAAAATTCCATGACTTTTACATCATTCTTCTCCTCTCATTCTCCTCTTTCTTTTTCATACCATAAAATATCATATTCCTCCAAGTTTTTATAAAACCCATCTTTAGACGTAATCTTAAGACGGGCATAATTTTTCGTTTCGTAACGGAATTTCATTCCGTTTAGTGTTTCGTAATCCTTTCACCGTCCTCCTTCTTTCTAGATAAGAAAATATTGAAACTTTTAAATTTGTTTAAAGACCATTTTTCCAGATTTCGATTTTAGGGTCTTATCATTTTAATTGTCCTAAAAGGTGGAGTTTTGAAGAGTTGAGTCAAGGAAATCTGTTAGTATCATTGGCTTGCTTAAGGACTGCTTAATTGGAGTGCTAATACAGTAATGTTGAGAGATTACTCGATATCACATCTTTATGTGTTTCTTATGTGTTTTAGGGTAGTAAATATGATAAAGATGAGTTCTTTGTTGGTAAGTGTTATGAATTCATGTTCTTACATGTTGATTTGTTAAGTTATGTTCACTTGTCTTAATATGGTGGAATATGGTGGAAGTTAGTGTTTTGTATACTAATATTCCTTCTTATAATGTAAACATATGTAAACATACTATTACGTCACTTATGATGGTTTATTTAGACCTTTAATGTTTATTTTGAATGTTTGATACTCACATGTTGGTTGAAATGATGTTAAGTGATGAATTTATGTTATAATCGCAAATAGGTTTGAGTTTGTATGAGTTAAAGATGGAGGTGGTTCGGAGTATTAAAGTGAGTGACTGGGAAGTCCATGTATATTGATGTTGAAAATTTGGCAAAACTCGGACAGGGAGAAGT
>JAIUZE010009669.1:0-41847 GCA_022085475.1 Heliosperma pusillum | reverse complement strand
ATCGTGATGATGTAGGTCAAAGTGCCCTTAAAGTAATCAAGGATTAGAACAGAAATAACTTAGATTTGATTTTTACTCAAATGTAGTGGTCAAGCTTAGTTGATTTATGCAAACGAGGCAACATACTTGATAGACAAGAGACTTGATAGAAATCAAGCTAACGAGGCCGATTGCTCAACCCCATAATTCCCAAGAATAGTAACAAATATGGTGTAGAATAAAAAAAAAAGAGAAAGAATAGTGAAGGACGGACACTCGCGTGCCAAATATGGAGAGACAAGCTCTTTATTTATATCACCAAAGGTGAAGAGTTTTACTAGGACTCTAGCAGCAAGGAATAATCTCTTTAAAAAGGAGCAACATTGGCTGCACTACTTAGAAGAGGCGCAACAGTTCATGCGCCTGTTCTTAGCAGGAAAAAAGGTTTCCTCCTGTAAGAAGAACACTCGTTAGTGAGGATTCCAAGGGAAAGATAGAGATCGATTTTGTGTCGGAACTCTTAGCATAATAAAATATTAAATGACGGTTTCCATAATATTCCGTCTCGGAACGAGACATGATCCTGAAAATGAAGACGAGTTTTGACCTAGATTCTGAATTGACTAATTAATGTCAAAATGACCGTATTAGCACGTATATAACAATAAAAAGGGTGACAAAAATGTTTGATATATCATTTATTATCTGACTTACAAAACGTCATAAATCGCGACATAAAACTAACAAGCACGTATGTTCATCATCGAGTGGTTTTTGGGAGGTATAGACTGAGGTATCTACAAATTTTTATCCCTCCCATGGTGCATATAATACCTATCAAACTCTCATGTCCTCCATAGAAAGAGGTGACAAGCATCCATAGGCAGAACATCACACAAAGCCTCATCAACATATCCCTTGCCAACGGAAAATGACATTACACATTGCTTATCCTCTCGAACCTCAACTCATTTATTAAACGACTTAAACTTGTGATGACGCAGATGATCCTTAATAGGTAAGGTCATTTTATCGACAAGAGGTTTTGAAGCCACAATGGTGCACCTTCCCCCATCGATCAAATTACACATCCTTCCCTTAATGGTGCATCTAATTCTGAAAATTTGTCGTCTTTAGTCCTCTTCTAAGGGTTGGGGTTAGGTATGCATCACCCTCCTTGTAACCAAGCGTATGCTTGAGTCAGGTTCTACTACCATATCACTTGTCTCGACCTCAGACTCCTCAACCTCATCATCATAGACAAGAATCTCATCATCTCCCCAATGTACTACATTTAAGGTACTAATAGACTTTACAAAAGGATATTCTTTAGCAAAGTGGCCATAACCTTGACATTGGAAGCATTTCTTAAGGGGAATGGTCTTTATTTGCTCAAGTCAGGTGCTTCACCTTTTTCAACAACAATTACAGGTTTAGTAGGGATGAGAGGTTCTCCTATCTTTACCGTAGCAAAGGGCTTGAAGTAGGATGGCTTACATTGTGCTTTTGAAGCACTAGTGTTCCCATTTCCTATCTTTTCAACCCTTAAGGATAAGTTAAAAGCCTCCTCAAGGGAATAGAGTTTTTGCATCCTTGTCCTACCAGTTCACTTTTATCATTAGCCACCATTGTAACCCTGAACTTTTACTCCGTCAATACGTGTGTTAGTGGGCCGTTAAGTAATGTCCTAATTAAACTCCTATTAATCCTTTTTCTCCTAACAATAACAATTAATTATCAACCACCTAACCTATTTTTCATCGCACCACCATTCACGATGTTGCACCCTTGTTGCACCAGATGCCATGATGTCACATCACCTTCTCACTTGTGTTACACCGCCATCAACTTTTACCTTGTCGTCATTGCATCACCGTCTCACTTGTGTTACACCGTCACCAACTTTCGCCTCGCCCTTGTCGTACCACCATACTCGCCAATAACCAACTCTAGTTTGAATCACCACTTACACAACCCATCATATCCTCTTAAGTTATGAATTGCCTCGATGTAGACAATGGTGTAAGAAAAGAGCACAATGTGGGGGCGGTAAGTAGTAAGGACGGAAAAAGTTGGATGTCGATAGGGGTTATGGGTGAGGTTATGGTGTTTGATGTGAATTGATATGGGCATAATGTTAAGTTAGGTATAAGATACCATTATTAGAGGTTAATATGTGATTAAATCTAAAAAACTTTAAATATGTAGGCATGCCATCAATTAACGAAAACATTTGACTAAATAAAACTTCAAGGTTAGGGCGATGGTTAATGATAAATTTTAGGAGCACAACGCATGTTTCGAAAAGTGAAGCGGTGCTGTGTAGAAATCCCAAAAATACAGAATATCATTGCAAGGTGAGTTGGTCAAAGTCTCTTAAGTAAGACTCAACATGTTGTTGGTCTTGATTCAGGTGAATGAGTCTTACGATTTATTATAACATGTATTGGATATAGTCCTTAGACAAAAAAAATATCCTTCAAGTTTCTTCTTCAACTCAATCCGTGACTTACCAGGTTCTTTACCTTCCTTAAGTTTTGGGTTTTTCATGTTCTCATACCATAAGTAAGCTGTAACAACCCGAAAAGTACCCAATTTGCTTAAGCAATAGCTTATGGATACTTTTCAGTAGAACTTAAGTTTTTAAAATAGGAAATTTTGTTCGGAGTCGTATTTTGAAATTCCGCGTTCGTATTTGGAGTTTTTGAGGGATTTCATGAAAAGACCGTTTTTGGGTCATCTTTGACTTTTCTTGACTTTTAAATCGTCTTTGACTTTTACTTGACTTTTTAAAGTCGGCATTTATTTTTTTATTTATTTTTAAGTCGTCTTAAACTTTTCTGAACTTTTAAGCCATTTTGACTTTTTCCGACTTTTTAGTCGATTTTGACTTTCGTTGACTTTTCCCGACTCGTCTCATAAGTATGAAGACCGAAATTTTATTTAAAAAAATAATATTTTTGATTTATTTTATTTAGATTTATTAAGATTTATCATAATTTAATATAATTATTTTGAATTTATTCGGAATTTAAAGAATAACGTTTACGGTTTTAACCGAACGTCATTTAACTATTTCCCGACGCATCGTAATGCGCGCAACAAAATCGAAACTCGACTTTGGCATGAGTCACGCGGCCATGTCATCGTTTTCCACTCACGATTGGATATTTTAATTGATTCGATTAAAATAATACCAATATCTTAGATATTTGTTACTTTATCGATCTGTCAACGGAGATTACGCAAATCGAGCAAAAACAGACCCGAATCACCTCAAATCACACGGCTCCTTAAAGTCCTCTAATGGCCTTGATATTTTGATTACTTTTGATTACAATATCATAATATCTAGATCACTATTTGCTTTATCGATCAGTTAACGAGAATTACGCAAAACGCTCGAAATCAGACCCGACAATCACAATCCCACACGGCTTCCTTACCCACTCTTAGGCTTTGATATTTTCATTATTTTTCATTTTAATATCATAATATCTTGATATTAACTTTATCGTAAATTATATTAAATCGTTTACCGTAAAACAATTATTAAACGCGAGTCAATTACGGAACAACAATTTCAAAACTCAACACCTTTATTTGGCCTATATTACACGGCTCAACTCCACTTAGCACTCACCAACAACTTTTCACTTTACAACAAATCAAAATAAGATCAAAACATCACTTTATTTAATCGTTCTTCGTGTTCTTCATCGTTCATCAACCGTTCTTCATCGTTCTTGAGCAAAACCTCCATAAATTCTTCATTTCTTAATTAAATCCTTCCTAATTTATATTTCTAGGATCTCCTCTTCGCTCTCCATCTTCTAGTACGGTTCATTTTCAATTCCGTCAAGATCGTTTTCAACATTTAATTATGGAAAATTAAGTTTAAGTTCTAATAATTGTTTTTCTTGTTATTTCTTATAGGGGAAGAGTTTGAAGACGAATTTGGAGACTCTTATATTTTGGGTGAAGACTAGTAGGAGGGTTTCTTATTATATATTTCTTATTATTATTTTGGTGCTAATTATTTTGGCTAGCTAAGGTAACGATTCCGTTTTACTCGACGAATTAATGTCACATAGCCTTAGTTTTGTTTTTGTAGTCTTTAGTTTTGGCTCATGTTATAGTATTTATGATTTTAGCTAGTAATATAGCCTTTAGTTTTATTTATTTGGATTTTTGGTTCATCTTTAATTTTGGTTCATGTTTTTATGAATTATGGATTTTTAGTTAGTAATATGTTAAGTAGTAATTATTATGTTGTTTTATGATTTTTATGTTGTATGGAATTTTTGTGATGTTGGATGATTTTTGATGATTTTATGTTGTATGAATTTTTATGATGATTTAGTGTTCTTGATGATTTTTAAGTTGTAGTGAATTTTTATGTTGATTTATTGTTCTTGATGAATTTTTATGGTTTTTCATAAGTTATGATTTTTATGTTGTTTATGAACTTTTAACAAATTTAGTGTTCTTGAAGAATTTTAATGATTTTTACTAAGTTATGATTTTTATGTTGGTTTATGAAATTTTAACAAGTTTAATGTTCTTGACAAATTTTGATGATTTTTAATAAGTTATGATTTTGTATGAATGTTGTTAAAATGGTTGTTTGATGATTAAAAACAAGTTTGGAATTGATTTGGGTGATTGAAGATTGAACCGAGAAAGGGGCAGCTGAACCGGGTCCAAACCAGACCGGTCCAGGCCGGTTCAGACCCGGTCTGGGTTGGTCAAGGTGGGTCCGGGTTTTTGTCTTTGGGTTGTGTCGATGTTTGATTGATTGGTTGTTGTTTTGACGGGTTTTAATTATGTTAAGCATGCGGGAAAATATTAGAAAACGGTTTTAGAAAAGTTAAAGCAAAACAGCCTTTTTGAAGCCAAAACAGCCCGTGGGCCCATCCAGGCCCATATTGGGTCCGGCCCATTTCAGCCCGTGGGTCCCACCTTGGGACTCGTGTCGGTTTTTGAGTGATCGTCATTTTTATCGTGTTTTGTAATATTTAGCAAGTGGGAAATATTAATAAGTAAAATATTTAATTAAAAAGGTTTTCATAAAATTATTATTTCTCACATGTTAGAAATTATAATACGAGATTAAGTTTACGTTGAAATCGTTTAAGTCAAGCGGGTTTTGGGTTTAATATGATAATTCACATGTTAGAAGTAGTAATAAAATAACATGTATGAATATGTTGATTTTATGTTTATGTGATAAAGACTCTGCTTCTAGCCGGTTTGATCCAACGGGTTTGGTCAAACTAAGATCTAGTCAGCCCCGATTTGACTGATGACCCGTCGCGGGACTCGGGTCGGGGATTTGTCTTCAGGTAAGGTTGTATTTAATTAATGATTTAGCCTTAGTAGATATGAGGCGATATGATATTTGATTACGATTTATATGCAATAGTCACATGATAGGATGTTTTTCCCGTGACTGTTTTATTATATGGTTGGTGTCGTGTTGACTAAGTAACCATAGAGAATTATGAGTATATGGCGTCTTGACCATGCTAATTCTAAATGAGTAGCTTGGACCATGACATTGATAGGCCCGTACTATCTTTAACGAGTATAAGTTCGCCGCTTGATAGCTTTTGTGTCTCGGCTTGGTGGGTTTATATCCAAGTCGGGGCATGGTTGCCTTATCCATTTTGGGACTGGAGCCAGCTTAAGTACTAGCCATCTCTGCTTAGGGGGTCGCCTAGTAGAGTTTCTCATAGACGGTTATGTCATGGGACGGGGAACGGGATAGCTGTTGTCGCTAGGTCTGATCAGTCTAGGACTAGGATGTTTTCCTCCTTGTGTGTATAGCCTCGAGTTACAGAAGTCGATATTGACTGCACTCGGAACTTATGGCCTGTGGTAGAAGGTATTGGTCTTCATGTATGTATGATTCTTATGGAGTTCTAGACGCGTGAGATGCAAGCCGGCTAAGGTTGATAGAGTTTGGATTACCGGTTGTTAACTGATTCACATGATTAAGTGTTGATTAGGGTTTGAGTGTATCATGGCCATGTTAACGGTAACCTCTGAGCTAGCATACCAGCTTCCCTACCTCGTGTTATAGTTTATTATCGGATTCACATGATAGCTTTCATATGCTAGGTTACATGTTAGTTAATTGTTTCATAACATGAAAAGCATATCATATATGTTAAGTTTTTGTATTTTCCATATACATTGCTTTTATGTTATTCATGTTTTATTAAACTCGACATTTCGTGGCTGGGAGAACTCGGAGTTACTCCCCACTGACTGTGGCTTCTGTGTTTATATTTAATGCGGTTGGCAGGTTTGTGATGCATACATTGGGTACATTGACGAGCTAGCGAGCGAAGTATTTACCTGGACCTATATTCGGTTCTTAGATTGTATATTATTTATACACTCTTTTATTTCCGTATTTATACGAGAGATATGTCTCCCGTCTTGTATAATTTTTATGTATAATATTATTTCCGTTTTGTAATGACCCTTTTATTTATGACACCTTCGTTATGTATTATTATCTTTTATGTATTTAAATAATTTTTTTTCTTTCCGCAAATTTGAGGGTGTCACAGTTGGTATCAGAGCTATTTTGCGCCCGACGCACGTTTGTGTACCCTTGCATAAATAACTTGACCTTAATAAAATAATAAACCGTGAGATAGAAGGGTAAGATGGGTAGATTAGGATTTATGTTGTAGTCTTCTTGTTCTTGCTAAATGTTAAGTAATAATCTGTGTTTTCCTTTTGCAAGATGCCTCCGAGGATTGACAACACCATTTTAGCAGCTCTTACCGTTATTATCCAAAACCAGCAAAATCTGCAAAACCAGCAAGTAAATCCGAATCCTGACCGTGAGAGACATGGTGGTTATACGTGGGTCGCTTCTCAGCTATCGAGGAGCCAAGCCAAAACATATGATGGCGAAGTGGATCCCGTTAAACTTGCGGTTTGGTTACGAGAGATGGAGAAGAGTTTTTCTCTTTACGATGTCCTTGAAGAGGACAAGGTCCGTTTAGCTTCTCACTTCTTAGAGAAGGAAGCGGATCAGTGGTGGACTCTTTCAGGTCCTACCGCTAAGTTGGAGCCTAATTTCGGGTGGACTCGTTTCCGTGAGCTCTTGGAAGCGAGGTTTTATCCCGATGAGTTGAGACAACAAAAGTTGAAGGAGTTCATGGATTTTAAACAAGGACTTCTTTCTGTTCAGGAGTTTACTACCAGGTTCAATGAGTTGGCTCATGATGCCACTCGTCTTATTAGGGTAGAGGAAGACAAGGCTTTCTTTTATCTGGGAAAGCTTTCTCCCCAGATAAAGGGGAAGATTAGTAGAGGTTCGACTTCCTTTGTCTCGATCTATAATGATGCCATCTGGGCGGAGAGTTCTATCAGGGAGATTGCCGAGGAAGCTCGTGCTTCTTATGTTGCTCCTAATACCTTTGGCAAGAGACCTTTATATCCTTCATCTCGACCTTCCTTTTCTCCCTCTTTTCCAAACAAGAGGAGAAACTTCCAGAGCGGATCGGCAAACCAGAGAAACCGTCCCTTTGTGCCGAGTATCAACAACGACCTTAAAGGTCGTGTCTGCTTTACATGCAAGATGCCTATTCACCCGGGGGTTGGCTGCTTCAACAAGCCGTTTGTGTGCTTTATTTGCCAGAAATCGGGTCACCAGGCGAATGTATGTCCTGAGAGGAAGGGTACGGTGTCTACACCGGTTATTTCTGGGAGACCTAAGGGTCGTATCTTTATTATGAGTCGTGCTGAGGCGGATGCCCAACCCGATATTGTGACGGGTATGTTCTCGATTTATGATTTACCATGTTTAATTTTATTTGACACGGGAGCTTCTTTATCTTTTATTTCCATGAGACTATCCGATAAGTTACCGCTTAAAGCTCCAGTAGGAGAAACTACTCCTATATCGTTACCATCCGGGGAAGTATTTTCATGTTCTTATATTCATTCCGACATTCCAATATCCATAAATGGATCTATTTTTCCGGCGAATCTGTTACGTTTTCCTCTTGAAGAGTTCGATATTATTTTGGGCATGGATTGGTTATCTACTCATCATGCTCGATTCGAGTGCCGTGATCAGAAAATTATTCTTAAAAGTCCTTTGGGTGCTCGTATGTCTTATCAAGGGGTTAGAAAGCAAGCTTGTGTGAAGTTAATCTCAGCTATGAAAATGTTGAATGTTTTAAAGAAGGGTCATCAAGCATTTCTATGTGTAGTGACTACTTCCGATTCTTCTCTTCCTTCTTTAAAGGATGTTCCTATTGTTCGGGAATTTGCCGATGTATTTCCCGATGAATTACCCGGGATTGCTCCTGAAAGGGATGTTGAATTTTCCATTGATCTAGTTCCTGGAACTGACCAATTGCCAAAGCTCCTTATCGTATGGCTCCTTCTGAATTGAAGGAGTTGAGAATTCAACTTGATGATTTAATTGAGAAAGGTTTTATTAGGCCTAGTGCTTCTCCTTGGGGTGCTCCCGTATTATTTGTCAAGAAGAAAGACGGTTCTATGCGAATGTGCATTGATTACCGTGAATTGAACCGTGTCACAATCAAAAACAAATATCCTCTTCCTCGTATCAATGATCTTTTTGACCAGTTGCGGGGTGCTTCTACTTTCTCTAAAATTGATCTTAGATCGGGGTATCATCAGATTCCCGTTCGGGAAGCAGATATTCCGAAGACTGCTTTCAGTTCGAGGTATGGTCATTTCGAATTCAATGTGATGCCATTCGGTTTGACTAACGCTCCAGCAATATTAATGGATCAGATGAATCGTACCTTCCGGGAGTATCTTGATAAATGTGTGGTGGTATTTATTGATGACATTCTGATCTTTTCTAAATCTAAAGAAGAACATGCTGATCACCTTCGAACCATTTTGAGCGTTCTTCAACGCCAAAAGTGGTATGCTAAGTTCTCCAAATGTGAATTCTGGTTGCCCGAGGTATCTTTCCTTGGTCATGTCATTTCGAAAGACGGTGTTATGGTCGATCCAGCGAAAATTGAGGCAGTTGTGGATTGGAAAAGTCCGAAAAATGTGTCCGAAATACGGAGTTTCCTTGGTTTAGCGGGTTATTATCGTCGGTTTGTGCAAGATTTCTCCAAATTAGCAAGACCGATGACTCAATTGCTAAAGAAGGAAGCAAAGTATATTTGGACCGATGAATGTGAAGTTGCCTTCTTAGAATTGAAGAAGAGGTTGACTACCGCACCGGTTCTAACTTTACCAGATGATGAAGCCGATTATGATGTTTATTGTGATGCTTCAAAGCATGGTTTGGGATGTGTCTTGATGCAGAATAGAAAAGTCATTGCTTATGCTTCTCGACAACTCAGGGTTCATGAAGTGAATTACCCAACTCATGACCTTGAGTTAGCAGCTGTAGTACATGCCTTGAAGACTTGGAGACATTATCTTATCGGAGTTCATTGTAGAATATATACCGATCATAAGAGCTTGAGGTGCATTTTTACTCAGAAGGAATTGAACATGAGGCAGAGAAGATGGTTGGAGTTAGTGAATGATTATGATGCTGAGTTGATATATCACGAGGGAAAAGCAAATGTCGTGGCAGATGCGTTGAGTAGAAAGGCTAGTCATTCATTAAATGCTCTTGGTACTTTACCCGATGAACTGGTAACCGAGTTTCAGAAGCTTCAGATACAGTTCGTTGGGAAAGGATTTGATTATCTTGGTGCTTTGACCGCGGAACCTGATTTTTATCGAGAGATTCGTACTTGTTTACCGGAGGATGCTACTTTTATCGCCATTCGAGCAAAAACATCACTTGGGCAAGCAAAAGATTGTGTGGTAGATAATGATGGCTACCTTCGTTACCATGGTCGAATGTATGTTCCGAGAAGTGCCGAGTTGAGGAAGAGAATTCTTGATGAAGCTCACCTTTCTCCTTATTCTATTCATCCGGGCGGTGACAAAATGTATAAAGATTTGAGATCACAGTTTTGGTGGCCTAGGATGAAGATTGAAGTGAAGGAGTATGTTAGTAGATGTCTTACTTGTCAAAAGGTGAAGATTGAACATCAAAGGCCCGGAGGTTTGCTGCAACCTTTGGAGATTCCTCTGTGGAAGTGGGAGTCTATTTCTGTGGACTTCGTGATGGCTTTACCTACTACCTCTAGTGGGAAGAATGCCATCTGGGTTATTGTGGACCGTCTGACGAAGTGTGCCAGATTCATACCTATCAAAGAAACTTCGAGGATAGAGGTCTTAGCTGGTGCTTATGTGAAAGAGATAGTACGCTACCATGGAGTTCCTAAAGATATAGTTTCAGATCGTGATCCGAGATTTGGTTCCCGATTCTGGACGGCTTTGCAAGAAGCCATGGGTAGTAAATTGTTGATGAGCACCGCTTTTCATGCCGCTACTGATGGTCAGACCGAAAGGACGATCCAGACTTTGGAAGATCTTCTTCGATCTTGTGTTTTAGACTTTCATACATCTTGGGAGAAGTGTTTGCCTTTGGTGGAATTTTCTTATAACAACAGTTATCATGCTTCTATCAAGATGTCACCATACGAGGCTTTATACGGTAGGAAATGCCGTAGTCCTGTTTGTTGGGATCAAGTGCAAGATGATCATATGTTGAGTTCCGACATTGTTACTGAAACGATCGATCAAGTTCAAGTCATTCGAGAACGAATGAAAGCCGCTCAAGATAGACAGAAATCCTATGCCGATGTTCGTCGACGACCGCTTGAATTTGATGTTGAAGACAGAGTATTCCTTAAAGTATCACCAATGAAGGGAGTGAAACGGTTTGGAGTGAAAGGGAAGTTGAGTCCTAAATATATTGGACCGTTTCGTGTGCTTCAAAGAGTTGGTCCTGTTGCTTATCGTCTGGAATTACCTCCGAACTTGAGTAAAGTTCATGATGTATTCCATGTTTCTCAGTTGAAGAAGTATATCAGTGATCCGAGTCATATTATTCAAGAAGAGGTGTTGGACTTGGAACCTAATTTGGCTTTGGAGGAAAGGCCGATTCGTATACTTGAAAGGGCTAACAAACAACTCCGAAACAAGGTGGTGCCTTTAGTTCGTATCCTTTGGCGTTGTGGAAACGTCGAATCAGAAACTTGGGAACCCGAAGCTAAATGTAGCTAAATATCCGCGAGATCTTCGCTTGAGTAATTTCCTTCTTTCTTCATCATTCTATTCGATTAACCGTCGATGAATTTCGTACTTCTATCGATAGTCGTTTTTGACTGCTGACGAGAACCTGCCGTTCCGTAGATAAGACCCCGTATTTTATTACAAATATATTTTTAACAGTTTTGAAATAGACCTACCTATATGTTACGTTCCTTCTTCTAAGTTTCGAGGACGAAACTTTTTAAAAGGAGGGGTGATTGTAACAACCCGAAAAGTACCCAATTTGCTTAAGCAATAGCTTATGGATACTTTTCAGTAGAACTTAAGTTTTTTTTAAAATAGGAAATTTTGTTCGGAGTAGTATTTTGAAATTCCGCGTTCGTATTTGGAGTTTTTGAGGGATTTCATGAAAAGACCGTTTTTGGTCATCTTTGACTTTTCTTGACTTTTAAACCGTCTTTGACTTTTCCTTGATTTTTTAAAGTCGTCATTGACTTTTTATTTATTTTTAGGTCGTCTTAAACTTTTCTGAACTTTTAAGCCATTTTGACTTTTTCCGACTTTTTAGTCGATTTTGACTTCCGTTGACTTTTCCCGACTCGTCTCATAAGTATGAAGACCGAAATTTTATTTAAAAAAATAATATTTTTGATTTATTTTTATTTAGATTTATTAAGATTTATCATAAGTTAATATAATTATTTTGAATTTATTCGGAATTTAAAGAATAACGTTTACGGTTTTAACCGAACGTCATTTAACTATTCCCGACGCATCGTAAAGCGCGCAACAAAATCGAAACTCGACTTTGGCATGAGTCACGCGGCCATGTCATCATTTTCCACTCACGATGGGATATTTTAATTGATTCGATTAAAATAATACAAATATTTTAGATATTTGTTACTTTATCGATCCGTCAACGGAGATTACGCAAATCGAGCAAAAACAGACCCGAATCACCTCAAACCACACGGCTCCTTAAAGTCCTCTAATGGCCTTGATATTTTGATTACTTTTGATTACAATATCATAATATCTAGATCACTATTTGCTTTATCGATCAGTTAACGAGAATTACGCAAAACGCTCGAAATCAGACCCGACAATCACAATCCCACACGGCTCCCTTACCCACTCTTAAGCCTTGATATTTTCATTATTTTTCATTTTAATATCATAATATCTTGATATTAACTTTATCGTAAATTATATTAAATCGTTTACCGTAAAACAATTATTAAACGCGAGTCAATTACGGAACAACAATTTCAAAACTCAACACCTTTATTTGGCCTATATTACACGGCTCAACTCCACTTTCCACTCACCAACAGCTTTTCACTTTACAACAAATCAAAATAAGATCAAAACATCACTTTATTTAATCGTTCTTCGTGTTCTTCATCGTTCATCAACCGTTCTTCATCGTTCTTGAGCAAAACCTTCATAAAATCTTCATTTCTTAATTAAATCCATCCTAATTTATATTTCTAGACTCTCCTCTTCGCTCCTCATCTTCTAGTACTGTTTATTTTCAATTCCGTCAAGATCGTTTTCATCATTTAATTATGGAAAATTTAGTTTAAGTTCTAATAATTGTTTTTCTTGTTATTTCTTATAGGGGAAGAGTTTGAAGACGAATTTGGGGACTCTTATATTTTGGGTGAAGACTAGGAGAAGGGTTTTCTTATTTATATATTTCTTATATTTTGGTGCTAAGTGATTTTTGGCTAGCTAAGGTAACGATTCCGTTTTACTCGACGAATTAATGTCACATAGCCTTAGTTTTGTTTTTGTAGTCTTTAGTTTTGGCTCATGTTATAGTATTTATGATTTTAGCTAGTAATATAGCCTTTAGTTTTATTTATTTGGATTTTGGTTCATCTTTAAATTTTGGTTCATGTTTTTATGATTTAGGGATTTTTAGTTAGTTATATGTTAAGTAGTAATTATTATGTTGTTTTATGATTTTTATGTTGTATGGAATTTTTGTGATGTTTTATGATTCTTGATGATTTTTATGTTTTATGGAATTTTATGATGATTTATTGTTCTTGATGATTTTTTATGTTGTAGGAAATTTTTATGTTGATTTAGTGTTCTTGAAGAATTTTTATGATTTTAACAAGTTTGTTGTTCTTGATGAATTTTTGATGATTTTTAACAAGTTATGATTTTTATGTTGTTTATGAAATTTTAACAAGTATAGTGTTCTTGACAAATTTTGATGATTTTAATAAGTTATGATTTTGTGTGGAAGATTGTTAAAATGGTTGTTTGATGATTAAAAACAAGTTTGGAATTGATTTGGGGTGTTTGATGATTGAACCGAGAAAGGGGCAAGAACCGGGTCCAAACCAGACCGGTCCAGGCCGGTTCAGACCCGGTCTGTGTTGGTCAAGGTGGGTCCGGGTTTTGGTTTGGGTTGTGTCGATGTTTGGTTGTTTAATTGTTGTTTTGACGGGTTTTAATTATGTTAAGCATGCGGGAAAATATTAGAAAACGGTTTTAGAAAAATTAAAGCAAAACAGTTTTTTTGAAGCCAAAACAGCCCGTGGGCCCATCCAGGCCCATATTGGGTCCGGCCCATTTCAGCCCGTGGGTCCCACCTTGGGACTCGTGTCGGTTTTTGAGTTATCGTCATTTTTATCGTGTTTTGTAATATTTAGCAAGTGGGAAGTATTAATAAGTAAAATATTTAATTAAAAAGGTTTTCATAAAAATTATTATTTCTCACATGTTAGAAATTATAATACGAGATCGTAGTTTAATTTGATATCCTTTAAGTCAAACGGGGTTTTGGGTATAATATAATCTAATTCACATGTTAGAAGTTTTAAAAGAATAACATGTATGAATATGTTGATTTTATGTCTATGTGATAAAGACTCTGTTTCTAGCCGGTTTGATCCAACGGGTTTGGTCAAACTAAGATCTAGTCAGCCCCGATTTGACTGATGACCCGTCGCGGGACTCGGGTCGGGGATTTGTCTTCAAGTATGGTCGTATTTAATTAATGAATTAGCCTTAGTAGATATGAGGCGATATGATATTTGATTATTATTGATATGCAATTAGTCACATGATAGAATGTTTTCCTGTGACTGATTTATTATATGGTTGGTGTCGTGTTGACTAAGTACCCATAGAGAATTATGAGTATATGGCGTCTTGACCATTCTAATTCTATATGAGTAGCTTGGACCATGACATTGATAGGCCTTACTATCTTTAACGAGTATATAGTTCACTGCTTGATAGCTTTTGTGTCACGGCCTGGGGGGCTTATCTCCAAGTCGGGGCATGGCATCCTAAGAGTTCCGCTTTGGGAAGGGAGCCAGCTTAAGTACTAGCCATCTCTGCTTAGGGGGTAGCCTAGTAGAGTTTCTCATGTACGGTTATGTCATGGGACGGGGAATGGAATAGCTGTTGTCGCTAGGTCTGATTAGTCTAGGACTAGGATGTTTTCCTACCTTGTGGTATAGCCTCGAGTTACAGAAGTCGACTATTGACTGGACTAAGAACTTATGCCTGTTTCTAGACGTATTGGTCTTTCATGTTTGATGATTCTATGAATCTTAGAAGGTTAGATGCAAGCCGGCTAAGGTTGATAGAGTTTGGATTACCGGTTGTTAACTGATTCACATGATATTTTGTATGATTAGGGTTGAGTGTATCATGGCCATGTTAACGGTAACCTCTGAGCTAGCATACCAGCTTCCCTACCTCGTATTATAGATTATTATCAGATTCACATGATAGCTTTCATATGCTAGGATATATGTTAGTTATTTGTTTCATAACATGAAAATCATATCGTATATGTTAAGTTTTGTATTTTCCATATACATTGCTTTTATGTTATTCATGTTTAAGTAAACTCGACATTTCGTGGCTGGGAGAACTCGGAGTTACTCCCCACTGACTGTGGCTTCCGTGTTTATATTTAATGCGGTTGGCAGGTTTGTGATGCATACTTTGGGTACATTGACGAGCTAGCGAGCGAAGTATTTACCTTGGACCAATATTCGGTTCTTAGGATTGTATATTATTATACACTCTTTTATTTCAGTATTTATACGGGGAACATGTCTCCCGTTTCAGATACTTTTATTGTATAATATTATTTCCTTTTTGTTATGAACCTTTTTATTTAAGACACCTTCTTATGATGAATATATTTAATAGTAGGTTCCGGTTTTAAAATGTACCGATTTTCACTAAAGTGAACCTATTAGAAACGTATTCTCATCTTTTATTTATTTAAATTATATTTTTTTCTTTCCGCAAATTTGAGGGTGTCACACACTTGGCATAGGGACATCATTATGGCCATCCATTTGTTATAAGCAGTATTATCAATATAAAACGAATTCTACACTGCGAAAAAGAAGAAAAAACATAATAAGCATACTCATCGATATGAATTAAGTCTAGTGCAAAACTTGTTTAATGCGAAGACTCAAGCATTTATACAATTGACCTCCCTCAAGAATTATATAAATGATCCCAAGACTCAATTATCTATAAATTGATAAGCCAACCTCTTGGCTAATTCTACCTTTAGAATTCTTGGTCGATAAATTTCTATCTTTAGTCCATCATAATCACGAGAAACTCTTCGGGTTATAATGTTGAGGTAAAATAAGTCAACACATACTACTTACCCAACGTAGAAGGGGTCATATGGAGAGTAAGGTCATATATGCCTACCGACGAAGTAGGGATTCATATTTAGGTTTTAGATGAAGATCCCATCAACTTTATTTTAATTCATTTTAAGTGAACGAATATCTAGCATGCGAGAATGAATAAACTATGATGATGGCTTAAAATTCGTGTGACATCTTTATGTCCATGATAACCAACATCCAAACTATATGAGGTAATTTTCATGCATTTTTAGTAGGTGGTTTGGTTTAGGCGTAATATGATGCACTAACTATCATGTGAAGAAATGCAACAAGAACGAAAAATACGTAAAATTACAAAGTCCTAGTGTGGCCTATCTACCAAAATGAATAAAATACAACTTTGGAATCCATCCATAATTACACCCGAAAAGCTTGTCTTGATGTTCCATCTTGGTCCATGTAGCGGGAGTGAGCAATCCGATCTCCATCTTTAGTCTTCTCAAATTACATTTAATAAATTACAAAATATAAACCTATTTACATTCTAATTTAAAAACATAATTTCAAAGAAAAAAAAAGGAGATTCGAGATCTCAAAATTACATTAAGATCATGTTTCCATCATTACGAAAACATAATCAACTAAGGCCACACTAGGTAATACAAATTACAACCAATTGCAAAAATACGTAAATAAACCATTCAACAAATCATTCAACAAAATAAAATGCATCAACAATAAATTAATCATTCAAGACATAATTCCATAATTATGTAGAGTAATTTATCCAAACCACCTATTTTAAAATAATCAAAATTATGTGACAATTCCTAAATTACTCACAATAATTCCAATCAAACATAATCCAATTTTAATTCATATTATCGTATAATATGAATTAATCCAACATTATTTTAAACCATTTTAAAATAATTGGGTATCCAATAATTGTGAACTTTTTCACAACAACAATCAAACATTATCAATATAATGCATAAAAAAATATTCGGCCAAATTTAAAAAAAAAACAAATCAACTTTTTTTTTTTTTTTTTTTTATAAAACAGCCACGGTTTTTTTTTTTTTTTTTATAAAATAATACATACAAATTAAACATTTTAATTTGATGTTGCTAATATTACAAGATAGGTAGAATTATCAACATTTAATCATTATTAAACATTGATACAAACTAGATGATTCAAGTTAACATTTTCAAATGAATATCTAAATCATGATTAAATCGATTATTTTAATATTCGACTAATCATAATTGATTTGAACATCATGAAAATTAATGAATCATGATGCAAAACAACAATTTAACATCATGTATGCCGAAAATATATAGCAAAAACAAATGTTCATAAACATTCAAAACAATTTCCATTTACATTTTAATTTAATCCTTATTAAATTAAAACATCTACAAATTTATCATATTGTCATCTTAACATTTTAAAACAACAATATCAATAAATCAAAATGAAAACAAGGCTAAAAAAAATTAACACGGCTGAAAAAGGATTATTTGAGCCGAAATAAAAAAAATTTCAGAAAAATTTAAATATAATATTTCATCATTTATGAAAAATCATATAAAATAATTTCGTAGCCTATGCTCTGATACCACTTGTGAGAAATATCGGTATATTTCATCATGAAATTTAAGGATTATAACGAAATCATAATATATGAAATGCGAGTCATAAACGAAATGCATAATATAAAACGTAGAGATTAGAATCAACCTCCGGTCTTAGCAATATGGCCTAAGAACAAATATCGAGATTGATATTCTCCTAATCGTTGCACCCAAGATGCTCCGACAAATGCCTTTTTTTCTTGTGCTAGAATGAATACAAAAATTACTAATAATATTTTGTGAGAAGTAATGATAAGAAATGTAGAGAAAGAGATGATAAAAATCTGAATTTTTTTTTCTCTTCTCCTCTCCCTTTAACCGTCCAAGTCAAGTGGAGAAAAGAGAGGAGATATTTCCTCTTTTTTCTCTACTTGTTTTTAGGTTGTTAGTTTTTTTATTTTAATGTATAAAATGTGTATGTATCATTATTGTCATTTATGTTGTCACATATTAATAAGTCCATACAATATCTTGTAGTCGATTTATTAATACCGGTCTGACATCATTTATTATGACAATATCGTATAATATATACATCAACTATAAATATCGTATATTTATAATTTGCTAATTAGATTTAGGATCCGGTGGAAACGACCACTCGGTGGAAAAAGTGGAAACGACCTATCTGTACATAGAAAAAGTGAAAAGGAGTGTTGATTTTTTTTTTTTTTACCAAATCTTAGTAAATCTTAGTTACACTTTAGACGCTTATAGGTACTCTTTTTTCGATCATTGTAGATACATTTTTTTTCCATTCTAGTTACATTTTATATTTTTTTAAATAAATTCTAGATACATTTTTTTCTATCCTAGGTACACTTCTTACATAAATTATTGATACATTTTTTTAACGTTATAGATACATTGTTTTCCATCCTAGGTACACTTTTGACATAAATTCTAGATACATTTTTTTGCGTTCTAGGTACGCTTTTTAAATAAATTCTATACAATAATTTTCCATCCTATATACACTTTTTTAGTAAATTTTAAGTAAATTTTTTTCCATCTTAGATACGCAAAATATTATTATAGGTACACAAATATTGACACAAAAGAAGACCCTAAATTAATAAATATAATTGAAAATCTGACTACATCCGTTATGTACTTAATGTCTCACAAACTCTTATCATATTATCAACCTTTTTTTACTGTATAATTTTACGCGACATCATCAATGTATTGCACCTACATCATCACTGTATTGCACCTATTGTTACACCATATTCCCACATGTCCAAGTTTTACGCCTACAACTAATGTAATCATAATCCTCAACTTGTTTCAATGATTAAAAGGTTAGAGTTTGCCATTTTGCCAATAAATTCACATTTCCACCATTAACAGTGACATAACCCACCCAAACAGACCAAATATCAACCCATAAATCAAAGTTTGAAAATTTCTTTATTACTTTATTGTCATTACAAAACGAGCTTTCTTTCGTCCCCAACGTACGGTTGCCGGAGCTCCATCAAGAATCTCGCCGCCGATCGCTCGCAACTCTACCGTCACCGGCCCTACCTTCTCCCTTTTCTTTTTCTGTTTCACCTTAATTAACCTCGTCGTCCGCACCACCACAACCACAATCATGGCTATAGTAATATTTGATCAAAATACGAAGGTGGTGTTAGCGAGACGCGGTGGTAGCTGCGAAATGGGGGATAGTCGTCGGCGGTGTAGTGGGTGGTTTTAGATGGCGATATGTAAAGGGATGGGTGGAAGGGATCGATGACGTCAAATATCGTTTGCACCAGAACAGTTCGAAGGTTGGCGACGTTACGACATGAGTGTCGCCGGAATCAGGTGGTGGTCGTGGTATTTGTCGGTGTCGGTGGTGGCTGCTGGTGGTAGTCGCCTGTAATGGTGGATAGAAAAAATGGGTTTGTGTTGTTAAAAGAAGCAGTGTTTTCATTTTGAAAATAAATGACTAACATTAACGCGTGATTCCAATAAGTTAGTTTAGTTAGGTCGTTTCCACTTTTTCCACCGAGTGATCGTTTCCACCGAATCTTGACTCTTGCTAATTAAATATAACAGTTTATATTTAATTACGAATTAACATTTAATTCGTTTAAGCTTACATTATTTAATCGTATTAAATAATTACATTATATACATCAATTAGATATAACAGTTGATATTCAATTACGAATTAACATTTAATTCGTCTCAGCTAGTATTATTTAATCGTATTAAATAATCGTATCATCATTACATTGACTAACCTTTTAGTCATATAAGGCATCAATATGATTATATTTTTCATATAATCATATCTCTCAAACACATTCTTTAGGTGTGACTTTTAGGGACCAGTTGATCACCGCCATTAAAATGACAATAACGTCAAACTTCTAGCAAGCCAACCGTTATCGATAAACGTTAATCAACTGATAAGAATACTAAGTATACCCTGTGAACCTGTAAGAGATTTATACACGTTATCACACTAATTGTGGAGGACACTAGCTCCAACACAACAATCAAGCATGATTACTAAAACTCAACCCTAAATCAGACTAGGGTTCTAACAATACTACCCAAAAGACAACAATAATCAATTAGGGATTTAGGACTTACAATCGATTGACGCACGAACAAGACGGCTAGCAAAGAGACAATCTTCAAACTGAGATTTAGTCGCATACCCAAATCAAAGATAAATAAACCTTGGACTAGGCTAATTACATATGAATGCATTAGGGAAGTAAGGGGTCGATCTCGGGGAGACGGGAGAAATTTTGTAAAAGGTTATGGTTGATTTTTATCTAGCACGATTGATTGAGTCTAGTTTTGTCACTTTTATTTTATGAATGGTATTAACTAGGAAAAGAAAATGACTAAGAGATGAAAAACAATTAAACTATAAAAAATAAATAAAACTAAACTTGAAATTAAATAAAAGAAAAAAGTCTCGGGAATGGGATTTCACATAAAATTCTAATTTTGTCTAGCATTGTTGATTATAACAAAGTTTAAATTACCCAAGTCTCACACGGTACACTCCTTCCGGATCATTACCGACTATATGACGAATCTAGCGTTCTTTCGATTCTTACTAGGTCGTTAAACTACTATTGTCAGTCCTACTATCTATCCAGACATTCGTTCTTAAAATAGATGACGACTCATACAAACATTCAATCATGGCCACTAATCAAAGTTTGTGATGAATATTAGGCAAGGAAGTAGAGATATTTTAAGCAATGTTTTAACCAACATAACAATACTAAAACATAATCAAACTTTATGTTAACCCATCCCTAGTACAAATTACCCTATGCATCCCCCTTATACTAAAAGATTAAAAGATTGCTAAAATTTTCCCGCCTAAATGAATTATTCTATAATTAGACTCCATTATGCTATATTTGCAACTAATCCCCCTTATACTAAAAGAATAAGAGATTGCTAAAATTTTCCCGCCTAAATGAATTATTCTATAATTAGACTCCATTATGCTATATTTACAACCAAGTCATACTATTTCAATAATTATATTCTGTTTAAAAGGGGTATAATAAATTACAATTTGCATAAAACTATTAATAAGATTTTCTGACTTTGTTACATAAATGAAATTGTGTTAATTATACGTATGATATGATAGAAATATTTTACAGTTATTATACTTAAAACTACCATGATAACCATCAACACTTTTTTTTTTATCAAACCCTTTCTATAAATAAATAAACACTTTATCTTAATATATATTCCTACTCCGTACTATGTTAACATTTAAATTTTAGTTATTTTTAAAATAAATTATTTAACATATACACAGTATATAAGTTATTTATTACAACACATATCTTAATATAAAACATTATTAATAGTAATTTTATAATTAAATTAAAAAATTAGTGGTTTAATTGTTAAATTCTCTTATATCTCTATCTAAAAAACCCGCATTCGCGCGGGATATATACTAGTTATTAACAAAAACAACTAAAACTACAACTACTAAATTCAAGACTACTAACATGGTAATTTGTGTAGGTGATTGTAATCTAACTATGGTGAAGAATACTAGTAACTTTAATCAAGAACTAAATAGAAATTGCATGAATGGAAATAACATAATGTAAACATAAGATTAGAAGATTACCAGAAATGTTTAGGCAATGAAAGAGATAAATTAAAACAGTAGGTATCCTTACAAGAACAATAAGAACAAGAGACTAGCAAACTAAGAACTACTACTTGCAAGAACTACACTACTTACTACTCTAATTTTTTTAAGAAAAGAAAAGATTTTGTAAGACTAGATGATGAGATGATTTGAGATATGATTGATGTATTGTGTTGTGTGTTGAAATGAGGGGCTAGGCCTCTGTTTTATAGTTGCTAAGGTCCGTCGTGCATTCAAGCATCATTAACTCTATTATTAACTTTGCAATAAAGCTCGACCAAGTGAAAAGACGCACGTTTGTAGAGACACACGTCCTTGATCGGGTTTGCCTTTCCCCGATCAGGGATGCATGTACCCAAGTGCCCTTTAAGCTCCCTTGAGAAAAAAGTTCATCACACGTCCCCTAGATGCTAAACCCGATAGGGGACGTCTTCTCCTTCCTTGAGGGAATCCTATGATGCTTTACTTTGACTTCCTTGACTTTCGATGACTTTTGAATTAAGCCTTCATTTAGTCATTTTCCATCTTCGGGATGAGCTAATGCTACCATGCTAGTATCATTCTGGCCAAGACTTGTTTCTCGTAGCTCCGAATGTTGAGATTCGTGCCAAAATAGTAGGAAAAACCGCATAAATCGCTTTATTTCCTGAAAGACAAGACATAGCACACAAAAGGACTACAACACGGGATTAGCTCACATAATCACTAAAATTAGTGGAAATATCATGTAAAATCGAGCCAAAATAGGGGATAAAACTATGCAAAAATTACACTTATCAAATTCCCCCAAGTTAAACCCTTGCTTCTCCTCAAGCAAGCAACCAAACATAATCAAGACAAGGGTATCGAGCAAGCAGTCAAACTATCATAAAAATATTAACATTAAGCTTTAACAAGCCAGTAAATCAAATCCCGAAACAACATGGTCATAGGGAAAGTGCTAAACATGGTTGAGATTTACATAACAACGTAGCATAAGTGAATTCCTTAGGACTTTTTTTGGCTTTTGCATGATCTTTTGACTATGGACTCTCACGGTGCCCTCAACACTCAAATTTAATGTGATCAAGGTAAAAAATTTGTATTTATGTGACACTCTCCTTTCTGCAACTTAAGCGAATGCGCCCACAATCTAGTATGGTAGGTAGTCCAAATATACAAGACAATGTTAAACATGTTCATAAGCATAAGAAAAGAAGCCAAAAAGATAGAGAAGAAGGCTATGGACAAGGGGTAAGAAGGTGGACAAATGATTTGGTCATATGGAGCTAATGTCAAGCTAGCAATAACCAAGTGTGTAAAGGTGCCTATTCCAACTTCGAAACCTTCCCGAGTAGCAATAACCTAAACCAAAAACAGCATATTGGCTTATTAACATTACAAATCAACAGAATTCTTCTTAAAACAATTTTTTTCTTTTTTCTTTTTCAAACATACAAGCAATTCTTTTTTTTTTTCCATTTTTCTTTCAAGCTTCTTCCTTTACATTTTTTTTATTTTTCTTTTTCAGTACACCATCCACTAAGACACGGGAATCAGCAATCCCAATCCAACAAGCTCATAATAGCATTGATCCTCAAGAATATCCCAAAAATACGAGTACTCCAACACACTTAGAAGCTTACTAGCTCAACAAAGGTAGGCAATGTTTAACGTAGCTAGAAAAAGGGTAAATATTTGGGTAATATATGTGAGCAAGTGATGTGAATGGCTTCAAGATGCAGATCACGTTAACAAAACACATAGAAAATGAAACAAAAACCATACTTAAGCGTTTAGATGTGACACAAACCAAAAGGAGAAACTACTCACAACCCTAAATGGGATCGGGTATAGATGTACCGATCACTAGAGACTCTACCTCACAATTTAAGTAGTTTGCCAAAGTCAAGATCAAGCCTACTAAGTCTAACGTCCATCCCACACCTACTATGTCCAAGACATCCTCATGCATGCAAAATCCCGTTAAGTTAACATGAAATACTAGCTTATTAAAGCTACAATTGGGAAATGCAAGATAGAGATGACTGAATGCAAAGGAAACATGGGTGATAGGCAAGTCAACACATCATTCATCTTTTTTTTTTTTCTATTTTTTTTCCTTTTTTTTTCATTGAATGCCAAAATAAAACTAGAAAATAATGCCAACTAAATTTAGAAAGCGAGAACTAACTAAAGCAATATAGATGCAGATCCTAAATGCAAATGTGATCCTCCCCCAAACTAAAACATTCATTGTACTCAATGTGCCAATAATAAACACAGAAGTGGATCAAAGTAACATCAGAGGAGGTACCACCTAGTATGAACAAGGGGACTAACATCATCAAAGTTATCCTAAAAATGACCACCAGTTGCGGCCCGACTCATGTGAATGAGGCTGCTCAAAAACTGATCCCGTGGCATCATCCGAGGAGGCACAACCTGCAGAATGGTAGCTACCACTAGAACCAAAGAACTTGCTAGGGTAATTACCCATAGCTCCAAGAGAAGTGTAACCATCATAGCCACCAGACTGGCTCTTCCATAACCTCCTCCAAAACTCTCGACTCCATAGTCAGAACCATAATAATCTGGTCCAGGTGGGTATGCACCTGCATCATAAGTACGACCATACCCCCCCTCCGTGAACCACGAAAAATATGAAGGGTGGGGGCCCTCAGGTCTAATCACACCCTGCCAAGCATAGTGATCATACATGTGGTGTAAAGCAAGATGGGTATCTGACCGGACTTGGTCAACGGTCAAGGAAAGCTTGTGGAGCATTTCAAGAATATTGCCCGACTAATAGGGCATACTAGAAGAGGTTCCCGTCTCAGCATGAAGGGTCTGAGTTTGCACTGGGTGTCTTTAGAGGTCTTTTCACCAATAGGGAGGTGAACAGATGATCTAGAAAAAATAGGCTCACCTTTCTGCCGCGAACGGCGAGGGAGGTGTAAAGGGATCTGGTCTACCTCATCAGTCAACCAGAGTGAATCGCGTCGTGCGATCCTCAAAACGTTTTGACAACTAGAAACACGAAACCAATTGAGCTGCAAGAAGTATCAATAATCTAGGCCCGTGCCTGACTCACCAAAGGAGGAGAAAGAGATCTAAGTGTGGTGGTCGCTGGGTTAAAGCGACAAAGATGCCGAGCAATACGAATAATAAGCCCACCCAAAACAATACTACTAACCTTAGCATTTGTGGCATTAGTCAGCTGAATAGAAAAAAAGTAAGGGATGCTCAATTTACAAGGTTTGTCCCCATTAACATTTAGAAATCCCCCCAAAATTTCTACCTCACATCTCCGAACTAGATGCGGCTCAGGTCGACCCAAAAATGTCCACCCCATGAATCTTGGCCAGATTCCAATGGCGGGGTGATGCATAAGTTGGTCTGGCACGTGATCCTAACTAGTTACATGGTAAGTAGAAAAGCAACTCCAAGTAATACTCGGTTCATAATGACTAGGACTCTCGGTGAGCAAACATGAGCAAGACCAAAGATTTGGCCAAATTGCTCCAAAGAAAGGTTAAAGCCCTCATTAAACAATCGAAAGCCAACATTCAACACATAACCTTCTTGTCTCTTACGATGAAATTCAAACGAACTCAAGAATTCAAGCGTAATTTGTGGGTAAGTTTTGAAATCCATTTTTAAGGGGCAGTTCATGCCTAAACCCATAAACAAAGACCTACAGTATTGATAAAGACCCATATTTCGCAAAGAAGGACCATCTAGAATTTTTTCCGGTCTCATACCTTTGCAGCGCGAGACGCAAACTTAAAAGCAAAGACAAAAGACATTCTGTCTTAGGGTCACTCGATCGAGTAACACTGTACTCAGTCGAGTGACTCTGGAACAGGCTCAAAACAACACAGGCATAGAGATACTCGATTTTGATACGACATGTTATAGAAATCTATTAAACTATGACTTAGGATCATCTATAACTCCTATATAACAATAAACTCGACATATGACATAAAATAAAACATGTGAGACAGAATTAAGACAACATACGATTGATATATTCAAAGCAAAACCTATTCATATTGAAAACAAAACAATAACGATTAACAATGACTCAACAACATAAATTAGAGAACTATAACGATTAAAACGACATAACAACATATACTAATGAATTATGATGGTTAAAACAGTAGCATGACATACGGAATACGATTTAACGAATTAAACACGAGGAAGAACGAATTAATAACAAACAACACAATACAAAATGATACAGAACGGTAAAACAATAGAAGAACGTTAAAAAAAAGACGGAAATTAAAAAGGAAAGAGAAGTATTAATGCACCCTCAATATACATATATCGTTGACCGTTGTCTTGAGTCGTAATCGATAGTAAAGTAATAAAGTATAAACCGAGGGTCGTCGTCGACGAGATTGCAATTGAACACGCTTTGTAAAAGACAGATTTGCGCAACGTGTTTCAAACGCACATAAAATCTGTGTTACTTGATGGATCGTTTATCCGAAAGATGTTTTGAAAACAAGACAGAGATTAGTTATTAATACTGGTATGATATGTCTCAATAGGTGATCGTATTTGGGAGAAAAGTGGCTTTGAAGTCACGGCTAGAACAAGAAAACAGAGCAGGGGCTGCTCTGTTTTGCGCGAGTTTTTAGGGTTGTTTTTAGGGTTTGTTTATTAAATTTTTCGTGTGTTTCTTCTGTGTAGATTGTGTATGAGCACTAAAGCCTGTTTAATGAAGGTGGTGGTGGGTTTATATAGAGAGTTTAGAGGTTAGAATAGGGTTTGGGGTGAATGGTAGCAGTTTTCGTTGGCTGCCTTTGTGTGTGATTTCGGGCTTTTGCTAGGGTTTTTTGGGGGCGTTTTCTTGATGGGTAAGGTACCTAATATGGGTAGGTATATGGGTATAAGGGTTAGGGTTAATGGGTAGGTCGTTTGAGGTGGATTTGGGTCGATTTGGTGGGCTAGATCGCTGCTGGAAAACAGAGGGGAAGGGGGGCTGTTTTGGTTCGGTTATGGGCTTCCTTTATAACGAAAATGGGGCTTAAAAGGGTCTATAGTGAGGTTTGATGAGTGGGCTAGGAGAGGTGGATATTGGGTCGAAATTGGATTGAAAATCGGGCTCAAATCGCTTTCAAAATGATTTTAAAAAGACCGTCGCAAACTAGTGTTTTAAACATCGTTTTAAAGCCAAAATGAGACGATAACATTCAAGTAAATCAAAATCGTTTTCAAGTCGGGTTAAAATAAATGCTTATTTAATTTTCAATAAAATAAAGAAAGACTCAGTTTCTAAATCGGGTTAAAAATGAATCTTTTTGAATCGGAAATTCATTTTAAATTTCATTTAAAATATGAATTGTCGACGACGCTTGTTTTATATCGTAAATCAAACTCAAATAATTACAAGGTCATATACGAAATATATGTTGTCTTATCATCATCGGGTGTTTGGCAGGATTTCTATAAATGCCTGTATCGACGGATACAGGTATCTACAGAGCCCCCACTTTGAGTGAGGCTTGGACAAGGAAAAGGTCAAAGTATACCCCAAGTCCATTGACCTGAGGATTCCGCGGGTTGTTTAGAGTCCATTAGACTTGCGTATGTAAGCTCGCCAGCCATAATACAAGGAGACAAACCTGAAGCACGGTTCTGGACGCCTCATTCACTTTTGCGATTCTGGTCATCGACTCACAAAATCGTTGTTTTCATCATAAGGGGGGTTAAGCCTTATCCTTAGGCGCCTACGTATCCGTTTCTGACGGAATCAAACCTGTATCGTAGTTCGAGCTCATTGGCATGTTGCTTTCTGTTACTCCGGCCTCAATTGATATCTTGTTATTCCGTGATATAAAGACAAGACTTGCATTTTGCTTGAAGGAATGCTGTCAATTTCGGTGTCCCATCGAGCAAAAGATTCATCGAATCAATGCTCGTTCGAGCTAGCATTCTGCTGTAGATTTTTTTGTTGGGTAGATATCATCATGTCTATTTCATAGTGAGCTCTGGAGCTGACGGCGAGAGAGCCCCCAGTTGGAGCATATTCTACAAGTTTTATCACAATTTATATACCACATAATTCACGAAGCAATATTTTGAGATTTGAAAGTTGAAAGGGGCATTGACAGAGATTGGGTTTGAAAGTGGCTCATCGATCCGCATTGATTTGAAAGGGGTCATCGACCGAGCGTAAGTATTTGAAACTTGACAACGTTGACGATGTTGAAAATTTTGGAATGTTGAAATTTTTTGGGATTTTGGCAAGACTGGAATGGGTGAACACGATTTTGCATTTTCTAATGTGACCCGACCCATAATCAATGTGGGCATATCCCGCTACCTTCGAACAAAAAGAAAATAAAATCCGTAAGTATGTACGGGACTTTAATTCGGAACTTCATTCGCTGAGGAAAGAAATTGTAAAACAAGCATCTGGCGCGTGACCTGAGATGGGTGACGGTTTCGCAATACCAAAATTCTTCTGTTGAAGAGGAAATGAGTAAATTTCCTTCCTATTTCCTATTTTCCTAATCCTTATAAGGTAAGGTCTCCACATCAAAGTAGGATTTCCTAAACCAGAAAATAGGAAATGATCTTCTTCATGCTTCTATAGAAAGAGGGATTGTCAATGAGGAAAAGTCAAAATTTGCAAACACTTTTCTAAAGAAGAACAAATCATCCTTCTGAGCCTATCTTCAAGCATGAATTCCATGTTTGGAATAATGAAGGGGTGGGCTACCGATTTCAAAGGGGTAGATGTCCAAGCTTTGACTGATGCATGGATTTACCATATAGACTCCCTACGACGGGTTATGGTTCAATCTGTTTTTCTAAATGAATGCTTGAGAATGTGAGATCCTATTCATCATGTTTTTGCTTTTCCAGAGGGGGAAATTTGTCTCCTTTCCAGAAGAATTCACTGTCTTGGGAGGATGGAAGATCACTCAGCAGCCTGCAATTCATGACTTCGTTCCTGATTGGGGTAGGAAGTACCGCGATTATCTAGGGTTATCCCACGAGGAGTCCCATGTCATAGTTGAGGGAGGACGAGTGAATCTACTTGCCCTAGTGCATCGATTTCAACGTGCTCATGATATGTCTCCTTCTTCTGCACTTGTATTGTTTTGAGGGTTTAGTGGAGATTCCATCTTATCGTGGCCAGGCGAGGCTCATTCGAATTGTTGAACAAATGGAAAATCATGCTAATCTTGCTTGTATTATCTTAGCGGAAACTATTAGGGGGTTGGATGCTCAATAGGCCGACCCAAATATTCCTTTTGCGGGGTCATCCCGGCTTTTACAAGTATGCGCTCTTTCATCATTGCTATCTACTTTCGTTGATAGGGTACGGAAACAACCCAGCGCGGCCGACTCGATCGAGTCTGATGATACGCGATCGAGTACTCAGAAACTCGATCGAGTATTACAAAAACTCGATCGAGAGTCCTTAAGACAGACCGTAATTGGCTACGACATTGTAATTATTCTCTTTTTCTAAGAAGTACTCGATCGAGTATGGTGAAACTCGATCGAGCGTCTGTAAGACCATCTTCTTCTTCTTTTTTTCACCTCCGCCTTCATTCTTTTCAGCGGGTTTTATCATTTTTTTACCACCGCCTTCTTTCTTTTCAGCGGGTTTATTCGTTTTTCGCCACCGCTTTCTTTCTTTTCAGCGGGATCATGTTCAATTTTTTTTCAACAGTTCTGGCTTACAGAGAGACTCGGGTTGATTGGCCCACCCTTCAACCCTGAGAAATACCGCGTCAGGCAGCTCACTAATCGTCAAAGATGATATGTCTTCGGCCAAAAATCATCATATTGGCGGGAAATGTTGACTACGAGAGTAGGTTCCCATGTCCGTTGGCCTTTACCGTGGCTTCACCTGGATTCATTTACCGGGCTTTCTGACATTGATCGTGCCAGATCCATCACTTTGTTGGGTTTGGACTATTATGTTCACATCTATCCGGATCGGATACTATTAGAAAGTAACTAATTGAATAACAAAGAAAGATTAAAGAATACCGATTACAAGTTTGAACTAAAAATAATAATCTTGATGGATGAATCCAGTAGCAAAGCAAAGAAAACTTGAGTTTCTAATATTAAAGCTGGATCCTTTAGCTTTGGCACCGGTTGCGGAAGTCAATCTCTTCTTTAATTCCAAGAAGGCATTTTCACATTCGTCGGTCCAGATATACTTTGCTATCTTCTTTAGCAATTGAGTCATCGGTCTTGCTAACTTAGAGAAATCTTTCACAAACCGACGATAATAACCCGCTAAACCAAGGAAACTCCGAATTTCGGACACATTTTTCGGACTCTTCCATTCTACCACGGCCTCAATCTTAGCTGGATCGACCATAACACCGTCTTTTGAAATGACATGACCAAGGAAAGATACCTCGGGCAACCAGAATTCACATTTAGAGAACTTAGCGCACCATTTTTGGCGTCGAAGAACACCCAAAATGGTTCGGAGGTGATCAGCGTGTTCTTCCTCAGATTTAGAAAAGATCAAAATATCATCAATGAATACTACAACACATTTATCGAGGTACTTGCTGAAGGTACGATTCATCTGATCCATGAATATTGCTGGAGCGTTAGTCAAACCGAATGGCATCACTTTAAATTCGAAATGACCATAACTCGAGCTAAAAGCAATCTTGGGAATATCTGCTTCACGAACGGGAATTTGATGATAACCCGATCTAAGATCAATCTTTGAAAAAGTTGAAGCACCACTTAACTGGTCAAAGTGATGGTCAAAGAGATCATCACCACGTAACCGAATGGCACCACTTAAAAGTCAAGAAAAGTCAAAGACGACTTAAAAGTCAAGAAAAGTCAAAGACGACTTAAAAGTCAAGAAAAGTCAAAGACGACTTAAAAGTCAAGAAAAGTCAAAGACGACTTAAAAGTCAAGAAAAGTCAAAGACGACTTAAGACGGGATTCTCATGGAATCTCGCGGAAATTCCAAATACGAACTCGGAAATTCTAAATTCGACTCGGAACATAAAATTCTATATTAAAACTTAAATTTGCTGATTCTGTATAATAAGAGTAAGAGCTTCTAGGATCGCGTTGTCAACTCTCGGAGGCATCTTGTAAAAGAAAACACAGATTAGTACTTATCATTTAGCAAGCACAAAGAGACTACAACATAAATCCTAATCTACCCATCCTACCATTCTATCTCACAAGTTTATTATTTTATTAAGGTCAAGTTATTTATACTAGGGTACACAAACGTGCGTCGGGAGCGAAACGCTCTGATACCAACTGTGACACCCTCGAATTTGCGGAAAGATAAACAAGTAATTTAAATAAATAAAAGATGAGAATACGTTTCTAATAGGTTCACTTTAGTGAAAATCGGTAAATTTTAAAACCGGAACCTACCATTAAATATATTCATCATAACAAAGGTGTCTTAAAGAAAAAGGTTCATAACAAAAAGGAAATAATATTATACATAAGAAGTATCTAAAACGGGAGACATATCTCCCTAATAAATACGGAAATAAAAGAGTGTATTAAATAATAATACAATCCTAAGAACCGAATATAGGTCCAAGGTAATTCTTCACTCGCTAGCTCGTCAATGTACCCAAGTATGCATCACAAACCTGCCAACCGCATTAAATATAAACACGGAAGCCACAGTCAGTGGGGAGTAACTCCGAGTTCTCCCAGCCACGAAATGTCGAGTTTAATAAAACATGAATAACATAAAAGAGATGTATATGAAAAATACAAAACCTTAACATATACGATATGCTTTTCATGTTATGAAACAAATAACTAACATATAACCTAGCATATGAAGAATAAGCTACTCATGCAAGCTATCATGTAAATTCGTTAACAACCTATACCACGAGGTAGGGAAGATAGTATTTCAGCTCAGAGGTTACATTTAAAACATGGCCTGGATACAACTCAACCCTAATCATACAAACTATCATGTGAATCAATTAACAACCGGTAATCCAAACTCTATCAACCTTAGCCGGCTTGCATCTCACCTTCTAAGATTCATAGAATCATCAAACATGAAAGACCAATACGTCTAGAAACAGGCATAAGTTCTTAGACAGTCAATAGTCGACTTCTGTAACTAGAGGCTATACCCCAAGGTAGGAAAACATCCTAGTCCTAGACTGATCAGACCTAGCGACAACAGCTATTCCATTCCCCGTCCCATGACATAACCGTCTATGAGAAACTCTACTAGGCGACACCATAAGCAGAGATGGCTAGTACTTAAGCTGGCTCCCTTCCCAAAGCGGAACTCTTAGGATGCCATGCCCCGACTTGGATATAAACCCACAAGCCGTGACAAAAAAGCTATCAAGCAGTGAACTATATACTCGTTAAAGATAGTACGGGCCTATCAATGTCATGGTCCAAGATACTCATTTAGAATTAGAATGGTCAAGACGCCATATACTCATAATTCTCTATGGGTACTTAGTCAACCCGACACCAACCATATAATTAAACAGTCACGGAAACCATTTCCTAACATGTGACTAATTGCATATAAATCATAATCAAATAACATATCGCCTCATATCTACTAAGGCTAATTCATTAATTAAATACAACCTTACTTGAAGACAAATCCCCGACCCGAGTCCCGCGACGGGTCATCAGTCAAAACGGGGCTGACTAGATCTTAGTTTGACCAAACCCGTTTGGTAAACCGGCTAGAAACAGAGTCTATTTAACACATAGACTTGATCATAACAAATCATTAAATTCATTACATGTTATTTTATTAAAACTTCTAACATGGATTTATTAATCTTACTAAAACCCGCTGACTTAAAAGATTTCAACGTAAACTAATCTCGTATTATAATTTCTAACATGTGAGAAATAATAATTTTATGAAAACCTTTTTAATTAAATATTTTACTTATTAATATTTCCCACTTGCTAAATATTACAAAACACGATAAATTAACACTAAACTCAAAAACCGTCACAAGTCCAAAGAGGGACCCACGGGCTGATTTTGGGCCGGACCTAACATGGGCCTGGACTGGGCCCACGGCTGTTTTTGGGCTGTTTTGGGCTTTTTGATTGACTTTACTAAAAACCGTTTCTTAATATTTCCCGCATGCTTAACATATTTAAAACCCGTCAAAACAACAACCAAACAATCAAACATCGACACCACACCAACGGACCAAATCCGGACCAATCCAGACCGGACCAGGACCGGCCTGAACCGGCCTGAACCGGGCCTGAACCGGCCGGTTTGGGCTGGTTTTTCCGGCCATTCTCCACGGTTCAAACAACCAAAATTCCAATTAAATTCTAACATGTTTTTAATTAACAACATCCATTTTTAAACATCCAATTCAACCATCATCATAAAAAAATCATTATTATGAACAATCATCCAAATTCATCAAGAACACTAACATATTAAAAATACCATACAACATGAAAATCATAACCACTTATCATGTTACTAGTAAAAATCCATAAATCATAATAACATGAACAAAAACGAAAGATGAACCAAAAACAAAAGAAACAAAAGCCTATGTAACATTAAATCGTCGAGTAACTCGGAATCGTTACCTTAGCTAGCACAAAAATCAATTAGCACCAAAATAAGAACTAAAGAAACAAGAAACCCGTCTTCTAGTCTTCTCCTAAAATATACGAGTCACCAAACTCGTCTTCAAAATCTTCCCCTATTAAGAAATGACAAGAAAAACATTATTAGAATTAAAACTTGATTTTCCATAATTAAAGTGTTGAAAACGATTTTGTCGGATTTGAAATTAAACCGTACTTGAAGATGGAGAGCGAAGAGGAGATTCTAGAAATATAAGTTAGGACGGATTTAATTAAGAAATGAAGGTTTTATGATGATTTTGCTCAAGAACGACGAAGAACAAATGAAGAACGACGAAGAACGAAGGAAGAACGATGAAGAACGATTAATTAGATCTTAATTTGATTGATTGTTAAATGAAAAGTTGTGGTGAGTAAGTGTGGTGGAGCCCGTGTGTTTATAGAAATATAAATGAGTCGGGTGGGTTTTGAAATTGTTGTTACGGAATTGACTCGGGTTTTATTATTTTAATACAGATAATAATTAGATATTAAGTTAATTAAATCAAATATATAGATATTATGTTATATTAATGAAAAGAAAGGAAAATATCTAGTCCTATTAGAGGAGAGGGAGCCGTGTGATGTTAGAAGAATCGGGTCTGTTTTGTAAACGATTTGCGTAATTTTCGTTGACGGATCGATAAAGTTATAAATATCTAAGATATTATTATTAGTTTAATAAAAAGAATGAAAATATCCTAAAGTGAGTGGAAAAAGGTGACATGGGCGTGTGACTCATGCCAAAGTCGGGTTTCGGGTTTGTTTCGGGATTTTAGATGACTCGGGAATAGTTAAATGACGTTCGGGTTAAAACCGTAAAAGTTATTCTTTAATTCCAAATAAATTCAAAATAATTATATTAAATTATCATAAATTCTAATAAATCTTAATAAAAATAAATTAAAAATATTATTTTTTTAATAAAATTTCGGTCTTCAAACTTATAAGGCGAGTCGGAAAAAGTCAACGAAAGTCAAAGTTGACTTAAAAACGGGATTCTCATGGAATCTCTCAAAAATTCCAAATACGAACTCGGAATTTCAAAATTCAACTGGAAACAATAAATTCCACTTTAAAACTTAAACAGGCTCAAAAGTATTCGTAAAATATTTTCACTAGAAAAATAGGGTACTTTTCGGGTTGTTACAAGTATGAACTTTAGTTATAAGACTTACCCTCAATTAACCCTTGAATTTTTGAGCTCATTTGAGTTGCATAGGTCTAGGAATAGAAACTCCATCCCCCAAGTCCGGTTTCGATTGTTTAATGATGACTATAGTATGGACTTAGGGACCTTTGCCAGCCAATTCGGTCTCACCTTTGAGGATACTGTTACCTCACCTCCCGAAGGTTTTGATGTTAGCCAGGTTTGGAGCGCCATTTCTACTTACCCTGTCTCTCGTTGGGACCATGTCCCACACCAACATATCCATCATCCCGCCATTAGAATCTGGCAAAGATTCATGGGATGGACCTTTTTTGGCCGAGCTGAACCTCATTTGGTGAGAAGGGTAGAGTTAGAAATCTTAGCAGGATTCTTGAATGTGAATGGTGAAGAACCATGGTCGATTAGTATTCCGTACTATTTTGCTGTTCAGTTAACTAAAGCTACTAATCCTAAGAACACTGCCATTGTTTATGGAGGTCTTATCACTCACCTTGCTATGCGAGTTTGTGGTTTTAACCAAGCCACCACTGACCTCCAGGCATTGACTACACCTCCACCGAGATGGGAAATGGGTTAGATTATGATTATTTTGTTCATCTTAATTGGTTTCGTGTCTCTCACCCCCATATGATTTGGAGGATAGCTGGTCGTGACTCGGTCAAGTTGATCGCTGAGGTAAACCAGATTCCATTAATTAGGCTGCGTCCTCAACTTCAGGAGGGTGAGGCTATCTTACCCCGTCCCTCTTACTTTCTTCCTGTTGGGGATATTACCCCCAATGACCCCCCTGTTCAGATTAGATCCCACCGCCCTGAGGTAGGATCATCCTCTCAGTCGACCCATGCTACGGGCGACGTGACTGCCATGTTTGAAGCCTTGACCTTGTCCATTAATAGAATTCAGTCCGACCAGCAGCTTGCTTTGCACCCCATTTATGACCACTTTGCCAGGCAAGGTGTGATTAGACCTGAGGGCCCCCACCCGTCTTTCTATACTTGTCCCGAAGGGGGGTATGGTACTACTTATGATGCAGGTGTGCAGCAGACCGGACCTGATTAGTGTTACTGACTATGGCGTTGAGATTTTTGGAGGGTATAGAGGTGATTTTAGTGATCAGCAAGTAGAAGAGTACCAGTCCTTAGGAGCCAGCAACCCTACCATGATCATTGTTTCTTGTGTTAGTTATTATTCTGCAGATAATACCTACTATACAGATGCTTCTGGATCCGCATCCGAGCCGCCTCCTTCATAGAGGAGAGGCCGTAGCTGGTGGCCTTTGGGATGAGATGATGAGCTCCCCTTGTTTATACTAGGGCTAGACATTTTGTAAGCTTTTATTTCTTTCTTTTATTTTTAGCATTTGTTTTCTTTTTACCCCTTTTCCCATTAGAATCTCATCTTGTTTCTCTGTTCTATGTGCTACCAACCGTTTCTCGGTTTGTTTCTATTATAATTGCATGCACATTGAGGACAATGTGAAGTTTTAGCTTGGGGAAGGATTTGCATTTAGGACTTACTGCATTTAGGATTGCATTTAGATTAGTTTTAGCTTATTTTCTAATTTTATTAGTTTATCTTTCCGAAAAAAAACAAAAAAGTCAAAAAAAAAACATCATTTCCATCTTACATTTCTCAATTTATAGTTTTTATAAGCTGATGTTTCATTATGTTATGAGGAATTGTGCATTCATGGGGATGTCTTGTACACAGTAGGTAGAAACTTGCATTTGGACTTAATTAAGCTTGATCTTAACTTTGGCAAGCTACTCATATTGAAAGGTAGAGCCTCCAGTGGTCGGTACATCTGAACCCGATCCCAATTTAGGAGTGAGTAGTTTCTACTTATAGTCTGTGTCACATCAAAACGCATAAGTATGGTTTTTATTCCGTTTTATATAAGTATTACTATCATGATCTACATTTTGAAGCCATTTACTCTTGTTCACATTTCGCAAAAACACCCTTTTTTCTAGCTACATTATATTATTGCCTACCCTTGTTGAGCTAGTAACCGACTATATGTAGGGGTGTTCTGTGCTTTTGCGATGTTCTGATAATGCCACCACTTACTGTCTCGGGATTGCTGATTCCCGTGTTTCTCAATGAAAAAAAGAAAAAAGAAAGAAAAAAAGAGCTTTGAAAAGAAAAAAAAAGAAAAGAGAAAAATTGAAAGCTCAAAAGAAAAGAAAAAAAAGAGGAAAAACGCTTCCATGAAAAGAAAAGAAAGAAAAATTATGGGAAGTCGTAACTTGATTTGTCACGTCTAATAAGCCAATACGCTGTTTTTGGCTTTGATTATTGTTGATGGAAATTGGCATGAATTGGATTGAGTATCCACTACACATTTGGTTATTACTAGCTCGACTTAAGCTCCACATGACCAAAAATCGTTTGTCCACTTTCTTACCCAAATTTCCAAACCTCTTCTTTATTTCTCTTGGCTTCTTACATTACATTTTGATCATGATTAGTCTTACTTAGTGAATTTGGATTGTCTACCATACTAGACTGCGGGCACATTCTTATAAGTCAAAGATAGGAGAGTGTCACTTCAAATTTGAACCAATATTTCCTATTTTACAAAAATTTGAGTGAAGAGTGTACCGTGAGAGTCCATTGTCAAAAGATCATGCAAGAGCCAAAAAAGTCCAAAGAATATTTTCTATGCTACGCCGTTGTGTAAATCTCAACCATGATTCGCATTTTCCTTCGCCTTTGTTGTTTCGGGTTTATGATACATCTACTTGTTATGAGCTTATTTTTGAGATTTGTATGATAGATTGATCATTGCTTTCTACCCTTGTCTTTGTTATGATTGTTATGTTTGCTTGAGGACAAGCAAGGGTGTAGCTTGGGGGAGTTTGATAAGTGATATTTTGTACTAATTTATCCCCCGTTTTAGCTCGATTTCTACATGATTTATGCACTTTGTTAAGTGATTAACGAGCTAATATTGCTATTCTAGTTGTTTTGCGTGCTTTGACTCGTTTTATAGGAAATGAAGCGGTTTTGCTATATTTTCTTACTTTATGGAGCAAAGGCACTAGAATACGAGTTTTCAAGGAACCGATGATAGCCATTTCACGATTTGACTATGATTCCGCTACATCCTTCCTCGAGTGGACTTATCTTGGACTTTGACTTTGTTTCTCAAAGGAAATCATCAACCCAAGTCAAAGGAGGACTAGCCCAAGCCTAATTATGTATTACATTGACCGAGACCAAGGCATAGGATTCCGTGCCCAAAGACGAAATTGGAAGAAACGGAAAAATCCATCAGGGTTACATACCCGATCGGATTACCACATACCCGATCGGGTATGTTTGCTGATGAACGTCGCTTGGCTCTTCTTCTACCAAGCATAAATGGAGTGATTAAAGGCTTTGTCTAGGGTATGAATTTGGACGAAATGTAGCAGCCAAGCAGCCCTATAAAAGCCAAGGATCATCTCAACATTTGACACACAACTTAGAATACAATTCACACAACTCACAACCTAGCATTACATCTTTCTTTTATACAAGTTTTAGTTCATAGTTTATGCAATTCTAGACTAGTTTTTACAGCAATTTCCTAGTACTTCTCTAGTGTTTCAATAAGTATTTGTCATTACATCGGGTTGGATATTTGTTCTTTATTTTCATTCTTATATTATCGTATTTCAATCTCGGTAATTCTCTATCCTTTACTTATGCAATCTTCATCATGAATTTTAATCTAATTAGTATTGTTCTCATATTATTGTTGTTAGGAAACTCATCTAAAAGTAATCTAGTCAAGACCGAAATATTGTTTAACATATCATATTGTATTTTACCTAATCATATAATCATGAAATTCATCATTAGAACCATTCCTAGTATAATCACCTTAATCATAATAGCACTCTTATATCATAGTTTAATATTGTTCATCTTTTTCCTATTAATTTACTTAATCACATAAATTAGATATAACATTGTAAGATTATCATTGTGTAAATACAATAATTAGAGTTGTAATATTGAAATGATTTGCTAGTTAAAATGGATTAAAAGAAGAGTCGATACCAATAGAACCACCTAGTTTGTTTCTTCCTTTGGTTGTGTCAAATTCTATAACGAGAGTTGGGATGGGAATTAGGACTACCAATAGGGGTTTAGTGACCTAACCATGCTGAGAGGACGTTAGGACCCATTAAAAAGTCAGTACGAATCCGAGAGGAATATACCGCTACAAGGCTTAGACAATCATAGTAATTCTAATGTTGGTATCAATAAAGCTTTTAAATCGTTTTACATGAATTTCTCTTTCACTATATCAATTTGATTATATAGTTTATTTTACCGTTTTAGATATTTTGTTTTATTGTTCTTTAGTTAGTTTGCTTTACCGTCATTTTATTATCGTTCTTAGATAGTTTACTTTATTGTCATTTTATTAGTTTAGTTAGGTAGCCTTTCAATACTTTTCATTTTAATTATCGTCAATTAGATTTATTTCGTCATTAATTTTACGGATTATAACGAAACTATAGTATATGAATTACGAGTCAAAAATGAATTGCATAATATAAAATTGAAGGAATTTAAAATTAACTTTTGGTCCTAGCAAATTTGGCCTATGAACAATATCGAAATCGATAATCTCCTAATTGTTACACCGAAGATGCTCTGAGATATGCATTTTCTTGTGCTAGAAAGAATACAAAAACTACTGATGATTTTTGTGTCAAGAAGTGAATCATGAATTATGTAGAGAAGAAGAGTTTATATAGACCTCTCCTCCTCTCTCCTTTTACACGTCCAAATAGAATTCTAGTAGAGGGAGGAGTCTTCCCTCTTTTTCTTCTACTTGTATTAGGAATTGGAGTCAAGATAGGATTCTTCCTTCTTTTATTTATTTAAAGTATAATATGTGAATGTAATATTATAATATATACGTTAATTATAAACATCGTATATTTATAATTAGCTAATTAAATATTACAGTTTATATTTAATTACGAATTAACATTTAATTCGTTTAAGCTTACATTATTTAATTGTATTAAATAATTACATTATATACATTAATTAGATATAACAGTTTATATTCAATTACGAATTAACATTTAATTCGTCTCAGCTAGTATTATTTAATCGTATCATCATTACATTGACTAACCTTTTAGTCATATACATCGACTAACCTTTTAGTCATATAAGGCATCAATATGATTATATTCATATAATCATATCTCTCAAAAAACACATCCTTTAGGTGTGACTTTTAGGGACCAGTTGATCACCGCCATTAAAATGACAATAACGTCAAACTTCTAGCAAGCCAACCGTTATCGATAAACGTTAATCAACTGATAAGAATACTAAGTATACCCTGTGAACCTGTAAAGATTTATACACGTTATCACACTAACTGTGGAGGACACTAGCTCCAACAATCTCCCAACTTGTCCTTACACGGTATGTGCTTGATAACCGATTCTCAAATCAAAAAATTCTCCCACTCAATGTAAAACAATTTGCAAAGTCCGTATTCACAAATGTCGTATTTTACAAGTGATCAGTATCAAGAGTGGTTTTCCCGACTAGAGAGTAACTTAACTGATAAACGAATCATTATTCGAGCATGGCCATGCATTTCAGTTACAACTCCTCGAGTGGCCTGAGAAATAACAAAACCTGATAAAGGTTGGATATTTTCCTCAACTCGAATCCTGCAGATCCAAGCACAGTATGAAATGACCCAGTAAAAATATACTTAGCCTCCTGTTACGGTCGACCATGAGAAAGAAACCACAGTCACCCAAAAACTGCCTTAATGTCAAGAGACAGTCGATAGTCAAAAGAATCGACTCTTAGGAACACTATGGACGTCATATCCACGACCTGGCACCGAATGTTCTGAAACATTTAGGACTCCATAACGTTGTCACGATTTCCTACGAGGTATCCTTATAACTCGTATCTGTGATCGATCAGTCAACCGTTTGACTTATGGCTCGTTGAACCCACCATCAATCAACTTCACAGTATAATTGCCAGAGTTATCAGCCCATGTAGGCGATTACGGACCAAAACAATTATAATGTAATTCAGTTCACTTTGTGGTGTTCAATGTTGTCGTACAATCCACATGAAAAACAAAATATGAAACAATGCGATGATGTTATAAATGGTGCATGAAAAAGATACATTTATCTAATCCACATAAAACAGCTACTACAACTCAGGAACACGTTTAATTCCCATGGAAATGACGTGCCCTTCATTCTTATCATATTTTAACGGTTTAGTGAGAGGGTCCGCGATGTTGTCATCCGAAGCAATCTTGTCTATCACTATCTCCTTTTGCTCAACGCAATCTCGGATCATGTGAGCCTTCCGAAGTACATGTCTAAACTTGTTGCTAGACTTAGGCTCCTTAGCCTGGAAGATCGCACCTGTATTATCACAATAGATGGTGATAGGGTCATTCAAACTAGGAACTACGGTTAGTCCTTGTAAGAACTGACGCATCCATATAGCTTCCTTTGCAGCTTCTGAAGCGGCACAGTACTCGGACTCAGTTGTAGAATCTGCTATAACACTCTGTTTGGAGCTTTTCCAACTGACCGCAGCGCCATTAAGAGTAAAGACGAATCCAGACTGAGATTTCGAGTCATCTCGATCTATTTGGAAGCTAGCATCTGCGTAACCGATTGCGCACAACTCAGTATCTCCTCCATAAGTCAATACCCAATCCTTAGTCCTTCGTACGTGTGACACCCTCAAATTTTCGGAAAGATAAACAAGTAATTTAAATAAATAAAAGATGAGAATACGTTTTTAATAGGTTCACTTTAGTGAAAATCGGTAAATTTTAAAACCGGAACCTACCATTAAATATATTCATCATAACAAAGGTGTCTTAAAGAAAAAGGGTCATAACAAAAAGGAAATAATATTATACATAAGAAGTATCTAAAACGGGAGACATATCTCCCTAATAAATACGGAAATAAAAGAGTGTATTAAATAATACAATCCTAAGAACCGAATATAGGTCCAAGGTAATACTTCACTCGCTAGCTCGTCAATGTACCCAATCTTTGCATCACAAACCTGCCAACCACATTAAATGTAAACACGGAAGCCACAGTCAGTGGGGAGTAACTCCGAGTTCTCCCAGCCACGAAATGTCGAGTTTAATAAAACATGAATAACATAAAAGAGATGTATATCGAAAATACAAAGCCTTAACATATACGATATGCTTTTCATGTTAGGAAACAAATAACTAGTATATAACCTAGCATATGAAGGCTAAGCTACTCATGCAAGCTATCATGTGAATCAGTTAACAACCGGTAATCCAAACTCTATCAACCGTAGCCTGCTTGCATCTCACCTTCTAAGATTCATAGAATCATCAAACATGAAAGACCAATACGTCTAGAAACAGGCATAAGTTCTTAGTACAGTCAATAGTCTTCTGTAACTCGAGTCTATAACCACAAGGTAGAAAGCTAGTATTTTACTCAGCGGT
>JAIUZE010009668.1:0-13745 GCA_022085475.1 Heliosperma pusillum | reverse complement strand
TTGTCATTTCTTATAGGGGAAGATTTTGTAGACGAGTTTGGAGACTCGTATATTTTGGGTGAAGATTAGTAGGCGGGTTTCTTAGTTTATACTTCTTATTTTGGTGCTAATTGATTTGCTAGCTAAGGTAACGATTCCGAGTTACTCGACGAATTAATGTTACATAGCTTTTGTTTCTTTTGTTTTTGGTTCATCTTTCGTTTTTGTTCATATTATTATGATTTATGGATTTTTACTAGTAACATGATAAGTGGTTATGATTTTCATGTTGTATGGTATTTTTAATATGTTAGTGTTCTTGACATCTTTTTATGATTTGTTCATAATCATGATTTTGTATGAATGATGGCTGAATTGGATGTTAAAAATGGATGTTGTTAATTAAAATGATGTTAGAATTAATTTGGGGTGGTGGTTGTTGTGGCCGTGTGATGTGGCCGTGGAAGGTGGCTGTGAACCGACCGGTTCAGGCCTGGTTCAGACCGGTTCAGGCCGGTCCAGCCAGGTCTAGGTTGGTCCGTGTTTTGGTTCTTGGGTTTTGTCGATACTTGATTGTTTTGTTGTTGTTTTAATGGGTTTTAAATATGTTAAGCATGCGGGAAATATTAAGAAACGGTTTTTAGAAAAGATGACCAAAATTGGTCCAATATGAACCGTGGGTCCCCTTGGACTTGTGACGATTTGAGTATTGTTATTTTATCGTGTTTTGTAATATTTAGCAAGTGGGAAATTTTAATAGATAAATTATTTAATTAAAAGGTTTTCAATATATTATTATTTCTCACATGTTAGAAATTATAATACGAGATTATAGTTTATTTTGAGATCCTTTAAGTCAAGCGGGTTTTCGTATGATTTTAATAATTCACATGTTAAAAATAGAATGAAATAACATGAAATGAATATGATGTTCTTATGTTCAAGCCTCGATGGCTAAGACTCTGTTTCTAGCCGGTTTGGCAAAACGGGTTTGGTCAAACTAAGATCTAGTCAGCCCCGTTTTGACTGATGACCCGTCGCGGGACTCGGGTCGGGGATTTGTCTTCAGGTAAGGTTTTTATTTTAATGAATGAATGAATTAGCCTTAGTAGATATGAGGCGATATGTTATTTGATTATGATTTATATGCAATTAGTCACATGTTAGGAAATTGTTTCCGTGACGGTTTGATTATATGGTTGGTGTCGTGTTGACTAAGTACCCATAGAGAATTATGAGTATATGGCGTCTTGACCATTCTAATTCTAAATGAGTATCTTGGACCATGACATTGATAGGCTCGTACTATCTTTAACGAGCATATGGAGTTCACTGCTTGATAGCTTTTGTGTCACGGCCTGGGGGGCTTATCTCCAAGCCGGGGCATGGCGTCCTAAGAGTTCCGCTTTGGGAAGGGAGCCAGCTTAAGTACTAGCCATCTCTGCTTAGGGGGTCGCCTAGTAGAGTTTCTCATGTACTGTTTAGTAATGAGACGAGGAATGGGTTAGCTGTTGTCGCTAGGTCTGATCAGTCTAGGGCTAGGATGTTTTCCTACCTTGTGGTATAGACTCGAGTTACAGAAGTCGACTATTGACTGTCCTATGAACTTATGCCTGTTTCTAGACGGATTGGTCTTTCATGCTTGATGATTCTATGAGTTTTAGAAGGTGAGATGCAAGCTGGCTAAGATTGATAGAGTTTGGATTACTGGTTGTTAACTGATTCACATGATTACGTGTTGATTAGGGTTTGAGTGTATCATGGCCATGTTAATGGTAACCTCTGAGCTAGCATACCAGCTTCCCTACCTCGTATTATAGATTATTATCAGTTTCACATGATAGCTTTCATATGCTAGGTTATATGTTAGTTATTTGTTCATAACATGAAAAGCATATCATATTGTTAAGGTTTTGTATTTTCCATATACATTGCTTTTATGTTATTCATGTTTTATTAAACTCGACATTTCGTGGCTGGGAGAACTCGGAGTTACTCCCCACTGACTGTGGCTTCCGTGTTTATATTTAATGCGGTCGAACAGGTGGTGATGCATATTTGGGGTACATTGACGAGCTAGCGCGCGAAGTATTTACCTTGGACCTATATTCGGTTCTTTAGGATTGTATATTATTATACACTCTTTTTATTTCCGTATTTATACGGGAGATATGTCTCCCGTCTTGTATAATTCTTATGTATAATATTATTCTTCTTTTGTTATGAACCTTTTTATTTTATGACACCTTTGTTTATTTATTTAAATTATATTTTTTTCTTTCCGCAAATTTGAGGGTGTCACAGAAAGAGTTAAGGAAGCAACTTGATGATATGATTGATAAAAGTTTCATTCGACCAAGTGCCTCGCCTTGGGGTGCTCCCGTTCTTTTTGTGAAGAAGAAAGATGGTTTTATGAGACTTTGTATTGATTACCGTGAGCTGAACTGAATTACAATCAAGAATAGGTATCCTTTGCCGAGGATTGAAGATTTGTTTGATCAACTAAAGGGTGCTTCTACTTTTTCCAAGATCGATTTGAGATCCGGTTATCACCAAATTCCTGTTCGTGATGCTGATATTCCGAAGACCACTTTTAGTACAAGGTATGGTCATTATGAGTTCAAGGTGATGCCATTTGGATTGACAAATGCTCCCTCTATTTTCATGCAACAAATGAACCGCAGTTTTAGTAAGTACCTTGATAAGTGTGTGGTGGTGTTCATTGACGATATCCTTATATTCTCCAAGACCGAAGAAGAGCATGTTATTCATCTAATGACTATTTTGGGTGTTCTTCGTCGTCAGAAGTGGTTTGCCAAATTCTCCAAGTGTGAATTTTGGTTACCTAAGGTGTCCTTTCTTGGGCATGTAATTTCTAAAGAAGGTGCAATGGTGGATCCTTCTAAAATTGAGGCCGTTGTTGATTGGAAGAGTCCGACCGATGTAAGAGAAGTCCAAAGTTTTCTTGGTTTAGCTGATTATTACCGTAGATTTGTCAAAGATTTCACAAAGTTTGCTAGACATATGACCCAATTGTTGAAGAAGGAAACCAAATTCCTATGGAATGAAGCTTGTGAAGCCGCTTTTCAAGAGTTAAAGAAGAGGTTGGCTACCGCTCCGGTGTTGAATTTACCTGAAGATGGAGTAGACTTTGATGTCTATTGTGATGCTTCAAAGATGGGTTTGGGTTGTGTACTTATGCAAAGTAGGAAAGTGGTGGCTTATGCTTCGAGACAGTTGAGAGTTCATAAAGTGAACTATCCTACTCATTATTTGGAATTGGCCGCCGTTGTTCATGCTTTGAAAGTGTGGCGACACTACCTTATTGGTGTTCATTGTCGTATATTCACCGATCACAAAAGTTTGAAATACATATTTACTCAAAAAGAGATGAATATGAGACAAAGAAGATGGTTGGAAATGGTGAATGATTATGATTTTGAGTTGTTGTACCATGAAAGGAAGGCAAATGTGGTTGTCGATGCTCTTAGTAGGAAATCTTCTCATTCCTTGAATGTTATGTTGGTATTGCCCGTTGATCTTTGTGCCGAGTTTCGAGAGTTAAAGTTGGAATTCGTGGAGCGTGGATTTGATTATGTTGGTGCTATGACTGCCGAACCTGTTTTCCTCCGTGAGATCCGCGAAAGACAAGTTGATGATCTTACCTACAAGTCTATTCAAGCCAAATTTCTAGAAGGAAAAGCTAAAGATTTCAACTTTGATGATAAAGGTGTCCTTCGATTCCATGGCCGTTTGTTTTTTCCTATTGCTGTTGACTTGAGAAAGCCAATTCTTGATGAAGCTTACCTTTCCCCTTACTCTATTCACCCCGGTGGTGATAAGATGTATAAAGATTTGGAGCTACCATTTTGGTGGCCGAATTTAAAAAGTGATGTTGTGTCTTATGTTGGAAGATGTCTTACTTGCCAACAAGTGAAAACGAACACAAGAGGCCCGGTGGATTGCTACATCCTTTGGATATTCCACTATGGAAGTGGGAATCTATTTCCATGGATTTTGTTATGGCTTTGCCAAGGACCGTTGGAAGTAAAGATGTCGTTTGGGTTGTTGTCGATCGTTTGACAAAGTGTGCTAGATTCATTCCGATCAATGAGACCTGGAGTTTAGATCAACTAGCGAAAGCCTATGTTGATGAGATTGTTAGATACCATGGTGTTCCCAAGGAGATCATATCCGACCGAGATCCGAGGTTTTGTTCGAGATTTTGGAAGGCTTTACAAGAAGCCATGGGTAGTAAATTATTGATGAGTACCGCATTCCATGTCGCTACCGATGGTCAGACCGAGAGGACTATTCAGACTTTAGAAGACTTGCTTAGGGCTTGTGCACTCGACTTCCAATCTAGTTTCGAAAAGAGTCTACCGTTGGTTGAGTTTTCTTACAACAATAGTTATCATGCCTCGATCAAGATGGCTCCTTATGAAGCTCTTTATGGAAGAAAATGTCGAAGTCCTATATGTTGGAATCAATTGAGTGATGTTCGTGACTTAGGCCCCGATGTTCTTGTTGAGACCATAGATCATGTGAAGGTCATTCGTGATAGAATGAAAGCCGCTCAAGACCGTCAAAAGTCTTATGCCGATGTCCGGAGAAGACCTTTAGAATTTGAAGTTTGAGATAAAGTATTCTTGAAAGTATCTCCAATGAAAGGTGTTACACGGTTTGGTGTTAAGGGTAAATTGAGCCCGAAATACATTGGACCCTTTGATATTGTGAAAAGGATTGGTGTCGTTGCTTACAAGTTGGACTTGCCCCAGAATTTGGCTAAGGTTCAAGATGTATTCCATGTTTCTCAATTGAGAAAGTACGTTAGTGATCTAAGCCATGTCTTTCAAATGGAAATGCCCGAGCTTGAACCGTATTAGTCCTTTGAAGAGAAGCCGATCCGCATTCTAGATCGCAAGGATACGAAGTTGAGAAGTAAAGTGGTTCCTTTAGTGAAAATCTTGTGGAGATGTGCCAATGTTGAAGAAGAGACGTGGGAAACGGAAGCTTCTATGCGTAGTAAATATCCAAGTCTATTTGATTAAGGTATCTTTCTTTCGCTCAAGTTTCGAGGGCGAAACTTTTTAAAAGGTGGGGTGATTGTAACACCCGCAAATGTACGCTATTTTTTATAGAAAAAATATTATACATATACTTTTCAGCAAAATTTAGTTTTAGTTTAGAATTAAATTTCCCGTGTCTAATTTAGAATTTCCGAGTTCGTTTTCCGACTTTACGCGAGATTCCGAGTAAGTTACGTCTTAAGACGTTTTTGGGCTTTTTCTCATGTTTTCCACTTACTCCCTCATATACTTCCTGAAACCCTAACTCACCCTCATTCAACTTCTCTTCTTCCTCACTACGTAACCACCCAAAGCTTAAACTCCATATTTGATCGATCTTAAGATCATCGCTACGCCTTCATTTCTCGCTTTAATTCACTCAAGTTCGTCTTATTCTTTCCCTCTCATCGTCCTCTATCCGTTTTGGTAATAAAATTACCGTCTTTCTCGCTTTTCAATTTATCCGTCTTTCTCAATGGTTAAACTACTTCTTGATAGAAGAGGACATCGACGAGGATTAAAGACGCAAAAGGGTGACGGTGAAGGGTTACTCGATATCATTTACGTGTTTTAATGTGTTTTCTATGTTAGAAATCGTATTTAGAATAAGGTTAGTAATCATAGGAATTGTGTTGTTGATGATGGTTGTTGTTAGTTGATAATTGATATGAGAATTGATGGTTTGTGATGATAAATGATGATTGTTGTATGTTGAACCTTAGTGAAACTTGGGATTTTCGTGAATGAAGGATCGCGTGCCTGAGACAGGACGCTGGCACCGTCGTGAGGACGCTGGCAGTGTTGCCTGGCACTGGCAGCGTTTCATGCTGCCAAATTTTCTTAAAGTCGACCCTTATAATTCTATTCCCGCCTTGACTTTCCTTTACCCTTTGGACTTAGTTTTCTTGCATTGATGATTTTTTTGTAGCCCACTCCAAATTGTCGGGTTTGGTCTCGGGTCTCATGTTTGACTTTGACTTTTGTTGACTTTTGGGATTGACTTTGAATATTAATGTTTCGAATATATATGATAATCCTTTCGCTTGTATCGCATGTTTTGTGACGGTTTTTGATATGTTCCACTTTGAGTCGGTTTTACAAATGTTACAGTTTGAGCACTAATTTCCTATGTGCTTTGTACTCTCATTCCCTTGGCTACCTCCACGTTCGTAAGGCTGGAATGTCCGAACGGGGAGTGTATCCTTACTGCTTAATTGTATGTGTTAGTGGGCATATGACGACAATGTTGGGAGGCGAACGCTTTGCTTTGATCGACCCGGCCGTCAAATGTTGTATAATTGCGAGGTGGTGTCATATGCTTGTGGCGTACCGCTTGTTGTGAGGCTTGTGCTCTTTTCCGTCTCTTTCGTGAATGTCGACCGAATTTGGGGTACTCGGCGTCTATGATTGACCGAGCTTTGGATGGGAAATGTTATCGCTTGTCGAATTGGAAAATGGTTTATTTCGAGAGTCTGGCCAGGTTTAGACTAGGACCGGGTATTTATATCGCCGTCCTACCAGGTGGAAATTAGTCTACATATACGAAATGTAGCATCGTGTATGCGTTCAGGGAAATGTAGTATCCCGTGGATGCCTTTTAATCATACTTGCCATGTACACGGTGCTAGTGCGTGTCATTTACCGTGAGAGATGTCGTCAACGTATTGTACGTTTGAATGGATGATTATATGATTGATTACTTCTGATCGTTCGATGACTTGGCATGGTTTGTTTGTCGAGTCTCAATCTTATCAAACTTACGCCGCTAACGGTGAGATACAAGCCCTAGTGAGAGTGTATGGTTGCCTAAGAGTGTCTTCCCCGAGTCATTCTATAACATGATGGTTACTAATTTGTACTTCATATGTTCTTATCGTTATATATTGAATTGCTTATTTATCCTTCTCGTATTTCAAATGTATAGCTATATATGCATTCTTCTACTTTCGTATTTCCGTTTATGTACGTTTAATGTGATATGGCTGGGAGAACCCGGAGTTACTCCCCACTGACTGTGGCGTTCATGTTTTTCATGGATGAACAGGTTGCTTGATTGGATGGCTTTTTGCTAAAGTGGTATTTTGGGTTCGGTTGTGAGCTAGCGGGCGTTGGCCTGGATGAATCACCTCTAGACGATTTTTATCTAGTTGCTAATAACTTTGATGTTGGATAGTATTTTGAGAGTCTACGTCTCTTGTAGTATTTTATATTTGGTTTGTAATTATTGACATTCCTCGTACCTTTCTAATTGCATGTGAAATGTTTTAAAAACACCGTATTTTCCGCTATATTAATCACATGTTTGTATGTTTTATTTCCGCATTCCCGAGGGTTGTCACACTTCGTCGTCAAAAGTGGTTTGCCAAATTCTCCAAGTGTGAATTTTGGTTACCTAAAGTGTCCTTTATTGGGCATGTAATTTCTAAAGAAGGTGTAATGGTGGATCCTTCTAAGAGTGAAGCTGTGGTGGATTGGAAGAGTCCGACCGATGTTAGAGAGGTGCGAAGTTTTCTTGGTTTAGCTGGTTATTACCGTAGATTTGTCAAGGATTTCACAAAGCTTGCTAGACCAATGACCCAATTGTTGAAGAAAGAAACCAAGTTCCTATGGAATGAAGCTTGTGATGCCGCTTTTCAAGAGTTAAAGAAAAGGTTGACTACCGCTTCGGTGTTGACTTTACCAGAAAATGGTGTAGAATTTGATGTCTATTGTGATGCTTCCAAGATGGGATTGGGTTGTGTACTTATGCAAAGTAGGAAAGTGGTGGCTTATGCCTCTAGACAGTTAGGAGTTCATGAAGTGAAATATCCTACTCATGATTTGGAATTAGCTGCCGTTGCTCATGCCTTGAAAGTGTGGAGACACTACCTATTTTGTGTTCATTGTTGCATATTCACCACTCACAAAAGTTTGAAGTATATATTTACTCAAAAGGAGTTGAATATGAGACAAAGAAGATGGTTGGAATTGGTGAATGATTATGATTTTGAGTTGCTTTACCATGAAGGGAAGGCAAATGTTGTTGCCGATGCTCTTAGTAGGAAATCTTCTCATGCATTGAATGTTACGTCGGTATTACCCAATGATCTTTGTATTGAGTTTCGAAAGTTACAGTTGGAATTCGTGGAGCCTGGATTTTATTATGTTGGTGCTATGACTGCCGAACCTGTTTTTCTCCGCGAGATCCGCGAAAGCCAAGTTGATGATCCTACCTACAAGTCTATTCAAGCCAAGCTTCTTGAAGGAAAAGCTAAAGACTTCAAGTTTTATGACAAAGGTGTTCTTCCACTACATGACCGTTTGTTTGTTCCTAATGCTCTCGACTTGAGAAAGCGAGTTCTTGATGAAGCTCACCTTTCCCCTTAATCTATTCACCCCGGAGGTGATAAGATGTATAAAGACTTGAAGCTACAATTTTGGTGGCCGAATTTAAAAGGTGATGTTGTGTCTTATGTTGGAAGATGTCTTACTTGCCAACAAGTGAAAATCGAACACAAGAGGCCCAGTGGATTGCTACAACCTTTGGATATTCCACTATGGAAGTGGGAATCTATTTCTATGTATTTTGTCATGGCTTTGCCAAGGACCGTTGGAAGTAAAGATGACGTTTGGGTTATTGTTGATCGTTTGACCAAGTGTGCTAGATTCATTCCGATCAAAGAGACTTGGAGTTTAGATCGACTAGCGAAAGACTATGTTGATGAGATTGTTAGATACCATGGTGTTCCCAAGGAGATCATATCCGACCGAGATCCGAGGTTTTGTTCGAGATTTTGGAAGGCTTAACAAGAAGCCATGGGTAGTAAATTGTTGATGAGTACCGCATTCCATGTCGCTACCGATGGTCAGACCGAGAGGACTATCCAGACTTAGAAGACTTGCTTAGAGCTTGTGCACTCGACTTTCAATCTAGTTGGGAAAATAGTCTACCCTTAGTGGAGTTTTCTTACAACAATAGTTATCATGCCTCGATCAAGATGGCTCCTTATGAAGCTTGTGAAGCCGCTTTTCAAGAGTTAAAGAAAAGGTTGACTACCGCTCCGGTGTGGACTTTACCTGAAGATGGTGTAGACTTTGATGTTTATTGTGACGCTTCCAAGATGGGATTGGGTTGTGTACATATGTAAAGTAGGAAAGTGGTTGTTTATGCCTCGAGACAGTTGAGAGTTCATGAAGTGAACTACCCTACTAATGATTTGGAGTTAGCCGCCGTTGTTCATGCTTTGAATGTGTGGAGACATTATCTTATTGGTGTTCATTGTCGTATATTCACCGATCACAAAAGTTTGAAGTACATATTTACTCAAAAGGAGTTGAATATGAGACAAAGAAGATGGTTGGAATTGGTGAATGATTATGATTTTGAGTTGTTGTACCATGAAGGGAAGGCTAATGTTGTTGCTGATGCTGTTAGTAGGAAAGCTTCTCATGCATTGAATGCTATGCGGGTATTACCCGATGATCTTTGTGCCGAGTTTCGAAAGTTGAAGTTAGAATTCGTGGAGCGTGGAGTTGATTATGTTGGTGATATGACTGCCGAGCCTGATTTCCTCCGTGAGAGCCGCGAAAACCAAGTTGATGATCCTACCTACAAGTCTATTCAAGCCAAGCTTCTTGAAGGAAAAGCTAAAGACTTCAAGTTTAATGACAAAGGTGTTCTTTGACTCCATGACCGTTTGTTCGTACCTAATGCTCTTGACTTGAGAAAGCGAGTTCTTGATGAAGCTCACCTTTCCCCTTATTCTATCCACCCCGGAGGTGATAAACTGTATAAAGACTTGAAGCTACAATTTTGGTGGCCGAATTTGAAAGGCGATGTTGTGTCTTATGTTGGAAGATGTCTTACTTGCCAACAAGTGAAAATCGAACACAAGAGGCCCGGTGGATTGCTACAACCTTTAGATATTCCACTATGGAAGTGGGAATCTATTTCTATGGATTTTGTCATGGCTTTGCCAAGGACCGTTGGAAGTAAAGACGTCGTTTGGGTTATTGTTGATCGTTTGACCAAGTGTGCTAGATTCATTCCGATCAAAGACACTTGAAGTTTAGATCAACTAGCGAAAACCTATGTTGTTGAGATTGTTAGATACCATGGTGTTCCCAAGGAGATCATATCTGACCAAGATCCGAGGTTTTGTTCGAGATTTTAGAAGGCTTTATAAGAAGCCATGGGTAGTAAATTGTTGATGAGTACCGCGTTTCATGCCGTTACTGATGGTCAGACCGAGAGGACTATTCAGACTTTAGAAGACCTGCTTAGGGCTTGTGCACTCGACTTCCAATCTAGTTGGGATAAGAGTCTACCGTTGGTGGAGTTTTCGTACAACAATAGTTATCATGCCTCGATCAAGATGGCTCCTTATGAAGCTCTTTATGGAAGGAAATGTCGAAGTCCTATATGTTGGAATCAATTGAGTGATTTTCGTGACTAAGGCCCCGATGTTCTTGTTGAGACTATTGATCATGTGAAGGTCATTCGTGATAGAATGAAAGCCGCTCAAGACCGACAAAAATCTTATACCGATGTCCGAAGAAGACCATTGGAATTTGAAGTTGGAGATAAAGTGTTCTTGAAAGTATCTCCAATGAAGGGTGTTAAACGGTTTGGTGTAAAGGGTAAATTGAGCCCGAAATACATTGGACCCTTTGATATTGTGAAAAGGATTGGTGTCGTTTCTTACAAGTTGGACTTGCCTCCGAATTTGGCTAAAGTGCATGATGTATTCCATGTTTCTCAATTGATGAAGTACGTTAGTGATCCAAGTCATGTTTTTCAAGCGGAAATGCCTGAGCTTGAAACGAAAGTGTCCTTTGAAGAGAAGCCGATCGCAAGGATAAGAAGTTGAGAAGTAAAGTGGTTCCTTTAGTGAAAATCATGTGGAGATGTGGTAATGTCGAAGAAGAGAAGTGAGAAACGGAAGCTTCTATGCGTATTATCCGAGCCTATTCGATTAAGGTATCTTTCTTTCGCTCAAGTTTCGAGGGAGAAACTTTTTAAAAGGTGGCGTGATTGTAACACCCGCAAATGTGCCCTATTTTTATAGTAAAAATATTTTACGGATACTTTTCAGCGAAATTTAGTTTTAGTTTAGAATTAAATTTTCCGTGTCTAGTTTAGAATTTCCGAGTTCGTTTTCAGACATTACGCGAGATTTCGTGTAAGTCACATCTTAAGGCGTTATGGGCTTTTTCCATGAACGTTTCCACTTACTGCCTCATATACTCCCTTTAACCCTAAACTCCCTCGTACTCAATATCTTCTTCTTCCTCACTGTAACAACCCGAAAAGTACCCTATTTTTCTAGTAAAAATATTTTACGGATACTTTTCAGCAAACTTAAGTTTTAAAATAGAATTTATTGTTTCGAGTCGTATTTGGAAATTCCGAGTTCGTATTTGGAATTTCTGCGAGATTTCATGAAAATCCCGTTTTTAGTCATCTTTGACTTTTCTTGACTTTTTTAAGTCGCCTTTGACTTTTCTTGACTTTTAAGTCGTCATGACTTTTCTTGACTTTAAGTCATCATTGACTTTTCTTGACTTTTAAGTCGACTTTGACTTTCGTTGACTTTTCCCGACTCACCTCGTAATTTTAAAGACCGAAATTATATTTGAAAAATAATAAATTTAATTTAATTTTATTAAGATTTATTTGAATTTATGATAATTTAATATAATTATTTTGAATTTATTCGGAATTAAAGAATAACTTTTATGATTTAACCCAAACGTCATTTAACTATTCGCGAGTCAACTTAAGTCCCGAAACAAACCCGGAACCCGACTCTTGCATGAGTCACACGCCCCATGTCACCTATTTTCCACTCATGTTAGATCTTTTAATTAATATGATTAAACTAATAATAATATCTAAGATATTTGTAACTTTATCGGTCTGTCAACTTAAATTCCGCAATCGCTTAAAAACAGACCCGATTTCTCTTCTTTTCTCACGTCTCTTTCTCCTCTCTTAAGCTAGATATTTTTTTCTTTTGTTTACAATAACATAATATCTAATTAATATCTAGATATTTCATTAAACTATTATAAAACCGAATAATATCTAATTAATTACCGTAATATAATTATTAAACCCGAGTCAATCCCGTAACAACAATTTCAAAACCCGACATCCATTTTTCCCTATATGTACACGGTCCAAACACCACTCTTTACTCACTAACAACTTTTCATTTTTCAACAAATCAAATTAAGATCTAAATATCACTTTCTTCATCGTTCTTCATTTGTTCTTCGTGTTCTTCAATTGTTCTTCATCGTTCTTGAGCAAAACCTTCATAAAATCTTCATTTCTTAATTAAATCCTTCCTAACTTATATTTCTAGGATCTCCTCTTCGCTCCCCATCTTCAAGTACGTTTTATTTTAAATTCCGACAAAATCGTTTTCAACACTTTAATTATGAGAAATCATATTTTAAGTTCTAATAATGTTTTTCTTGTCTTTTCTTATAGGGGAAGATTTTGAAGACGAGTTTGGAGACTCGTATATTTTGGGTGAAGATTAGTAGAAGGGTTTCTTATTATTTACTTCTTATTATTTTGGTGCTAAGTGGTTTTGCTAGCTAAGGTAACGATTCCGGGTTACTCGACGAATATATGTTACATAGCTTTTATTAGCTTTGGTTTCTTTTATTTTTGGTTCATCTTTTGTTTTTGGTTCATGTTATTATGATTTATGGATTTTTAGTAGTAATATGATAAGTGGTATGATTTTTATGTTGTATGGAATTTTTATGTTGTTTAGTGTTCTTGATGAATTTTTATGATTCTTCATAATCATGATTTTTGTATGATTGATGGTTGTTTTGAATGTTTAAAAATGGATGTTGTTAATTAAAAACATGTTAGAATTAATTTGGAATTGGGGTTGTTGTTTTGGTGGTGGCCGGAAATGGTGGTGGTTGTGAACCGGACCAAACCAGCCGGTCCAGGCCGGTTCAGACCCGGTCTGGGTTGGTCCATGGTGGGTCCGGGTTTTGGTCTTTGGCTGTGTCGATGTTTGATTGATATGTTGTTGTTTTGACGGGTTTTAATTATGTTAAAGCATGCGGGAAATAATTAGAAACGGTTTTTAGTAAAATCGTTAAAAAGGCCAAAACAGGCCCAAACCAGCCGTGGGGCCTAGTCCAAGCCCGTGTCATGTTGGCCCAAATCAGCCCGTGGGTCCCCTTGTGGGACTTGTGACGGTTTTTGAGTTATCGTTATTTTATCGCGTTTTGTAATAATTAGCAAGTGAGAAATATTAATAAGTAAAATATTTAATTAAAAAGTTTTTCATAAAATTATTATTTCGCACATGTTAGAAATTATAATACGAGATCGTAGTTTAATTTGATATACTTTAAGTCAAACGGGTTTTTTGGGATGATATAATAATTCACATGTTAGAAGTTTTTACTAAATAACATGTAATGAATATGTGGATTTTATGTTCAAGTCTATGTGGAAAAGACTCTGTTTCTAGCCGGTTTGACCAAACGGGTTTGGTCAAACTAAGATCTAGTCAGCCCCGTTTTGACTGATGACCCGTCGCGGGACTCGGGTCGGGGATTTGTCTTCAAGTAAGGTGGTATTTAATTAATGAATTAGCCTTCGTAGATATGAGGCGATATCGTTATTGATTATGATTTTAGATGCAATTAGTCAATGTTAGGAATGGTTTCGTGAATGTT